>JAOQMQ010000004.1:24404526-24415194 GCA_027563845.1 Erythroxylum subrotundum | reverse complement strand
GTACCCGATGGGGGTCAAACCTCCAACGGGTACGGGTATGAGGGTGCCAAAAAAATCCCCGACGGGAATGGGGGCGGGTATGGGAGTGGGGGCGAGTTCATGGGGCGGGTACGGGGGATGGCATACCCGCCCCGTTGCCATCCCTACTTGTCGAGATTGGACTAAATTACTCTTTTTTATGATAACTTGTTGCTTACTTTATTGGATAATGTAATAGCCTTATATAGGCAAAGAAACATAAAAGTTCCACCTAAACTAGGACTCCTAGAAAGACTCATATTCAAGTCGTTTTTATTAACATAACTATAACAAAAACTAGTGCAGAAATAATAGGGAAATATATACCCCTACTAAAAATAAAATACTCCTCTAATAGACTTCTAATAAAACACTCCTCTTTGCAAGTAGATGTTATCTGCCTTACAGGTTCTTCCCACAATGCATCCATATCGTTTGTGTATCCTTTATTGAGAGATAAGAAAGAGTGCTTAGAACATGGTGAATATGTTGATTGTGAGGTTGTTGAGATTGATCAACCTCCTTTTAGGGAAGAAAAACAACCTGAAACAAATGAGGGTAAGGAAGGAGAAGTTAGACTTTGATGATTCAACAAATGAGGGTGAGGAAAGAGAAGTTAGTAACTTTGATGATTCTAGTTCAACTAATTCTAATGATATATTTAATGAGAAATATGGTAAAGAGGTTGTAAATAAGGTTGTTTATGGTGATGTGGAGGAAGTCCCAACTTATAACATACAAGATATAGATACAGATTTAGCATATGAAGATTTTGATGAGCTTAGAAGTACGGATGTCAGTTCAAATGTAGTCTAAGTAAGTCCCTACTGTTATCTTTATTATCACTTTGCATTCTAGCGTTAATAAAATAGTATTCATTGGACCTAACATTACTAAAATAGTACTTGTTACACCCTAAAAATGGCAATAAAGATAACTGTGGGGACTTATTTAAACCTTTTTATGAAACATTAAGATAAAATTCACACATTTAGCAATTATCTAAAGAAATCATATTTAAGAATACATCAATACATGATAGGTTCAAATTGCCTAATTGTGATATGACACCGGCTAAATTTATGACTTACATACTAAAAGCTATTAAAAACATAACTCATTTAGGATTTAGGGTGCTATTAGTATATTTTGAAAATGTTAAGGTAGAATGTGATACTATAGATAACGGTAGAGACTAATTTAGACTTTTAAAGAAATATTAGGGGGTAATTCATACCTTTTACCTTTAAAACATATAAATTCTTCCATAATAGTCCAAATCTCTGGTCATAATAATTCACAAATAAATTTAAACATCATGATTCATCAATTTTCATCATTAATAAAAACAAATGAAAAATATGTATGTCTTCAAGATACTACCTTATCTTGAAACTAATGGAGAAACTCGTTGCAAAGATCTTGTGCCTTTGCCCATAAACTTTTTTGTCACTTATCTCCTTCAAATTATGATGCCCCTAAAAAGTAATGACATAGGGCAATTATTATGGTAGGAATAATAAATTGATCTTGAAATGGATAAATAATGTATTTGTACCTAACGTACTTCTCCACCTCATTGTCATTTGAATTAAATAGAATTCATTGATGAGTTTGATGTAATGTATTTAAGTCTAAATTAACTGCTTTGCCTTTCCCCCACATAACATGATGCCCAACTTTTGAAAAAAATGAAGACGATACTTCAACAAGATTTGTGTTGTCATTATCTTCTATGTATCTATTATACTTTTTCCCACCTCATAATGTATATAAATGAAACAACAATTTGTACACTCTTCATTTGTACACTCTTTAACTAAGTATCATTTCACTATAAACCATTTCGGTTATCTTTTATTTTAAATAAGTCTTTTCAACCTACCCAAGTGACTCTTAACAAAGTAAACAAAGTGATAATGCACTAGTCCAAGAATTTTGATTTGTTTTAGTAAGCTAATAGGTAAATGGACCGTAATGTCAATGAAGCAACGTAGAAAGATTGTTTCAAGTTAACATAGTACTTCGTCAATTTCTTTTTCCAGACGCTCAAGATCCCATGGCTTAATGACTTTACTACATAACCCTTTGGAAAAAAAGAATCTAGCCTACTCAAAACAATTGTAGTTTTTATTTGGTAGTGTTTTCTTAATAATAAATCGGAGTAAGTTTGCATAATAATATGAGCCTTATGAATTTTGTATCCTAATAATTTTTCTCTTACTAACATCAACACATCATGCAATATTTGATGTGCAATCTTGCGGTAGTTTCAAATTCTTTAAAACTAAACAGAAGTTTTCCTTCTCTGTTGGGGGTCATGTAAAAGCAAGCCTGAGCTAATGACATATGAGAATCATTTACTTTGATAGGCTGTAAATCTTTTCTAATTCCCATTATAATCAAATCAAATTGTGTATTAAGCTGATCTTTTGAGTTGCTTAAAATCATCAGAGTTGAGACATTCAATGACAATTTGTTTTGACTAACTATCATTTCGTTACATATATGAGGTTTTTTATAACAAAATAATTGATTGGCAATATTTTTTGAATTAATTATGATGATTTATTTTTTTGTCACTAATATAATGGTAATTGTGCCAATTTAGTATCTTTCACAATTAAATTGTCACTATTAATTTATTAATAGTGTCAAATTTTCTTTTATGACTAAATTATTTCATTAAAAGCATATGCAATTTGGCGCCAAAGTAATTTCGGTGAAAATAAATTGTAATTGTGACAAAACATATTTTATTCTCTAATATTTTCTATTTGTTGTGTCAATATATAGTTTGGTCACTAATATTTTTTTCTTACTGTAATGAAATGATTTACTGTCACACGATATTTTACTTTTTGTGAGGAAAACTTTTGTCAATAAAAATCTAATTAGTTAGTGTCTACTTAATATTGTCACAAAAACAGAATCGTCACTATGGTCACTACTATTCTTAATTTTTGTGACAAAAAATTTTGTTGTCACTTGATCATCAACTTTTTGTTACAAAAGTTATTGTCAATATAAACGTAACAAATTAATGATAATAATTTCTTGTTATAATAATATATTAAAATTAACCACTCTAATGATTAGTTTAGTTATTATTGTACGAATTTTAGAGACTAGAAACTACTTGTCAACGTATTTTCTTTAATGTTATTATTTACAAACAAATTTAAATATTTTCTTATAAAATATTCAAACCTCATATATTGATAATCCAAAAGTAATATTTTACATATCAATAGATATATGCTAAACATAACTTTGAAATTCATCAAAATAAAAAGCAAAATAAATAAATGTTTAAATATAATGAAAATATTGTTCCAAAATATTAAGCAAAACTGTTAACCTATTAATAGATTTAATTCAAGTTAACTAAGTTTTGGATTCGTTTTTTTATTTTTTAGTTTTGAGCTATTAGTCGATTTAAAGTTCAAATATATCAAATGAAAATGATATTATTTTAAACAAATGTTATTATTTTCAAAATTTATATGAAAATAAGTAAATTTAACCTTAACATGATCAAACTTTAGAATATATAAATTTAATCAAATTTGAAATCGAGCTCTAATTAAAAACCTTCAAATCACATCAAATTTTTGATCGAACACAAATCTAATTAATTATTTTCATGCCAATTTTAGAGTAGAAACTCCTGTCCTGACCTGATCCATTGCGAAGCCTATAAACACCATCATCTTGGGCTTTCTTGCCCAATCCTAATACCAGCTTGGGAGCATTTCCCGCTTCTTCAATAAGACTTGAGTGTTGGCTGTTGAGACTTGTAAAAGCTAGAATCACTAAAACCCTCCAAAACCCCATCTTTGTTCTCGAAAGCTCTCCCCTGGGGTTTAATAATGAAATGCAATATAATGAAATATTATTCTATCATTTAGTAGGAGGGTTTATAATAGAATATAATAGAAGATGAGAGTTTTATATTACATCACATTTCATTATAAATAGTAAAAATAAAAAAACCTCTGGTTTAGGAGGTTTAGGATGGAATGTAAAATAATAAACAATTTTACACTATATCATATTATAACTTTTCGTCCAAACAATATTTCACTATATTATATTATGAACTCTTCCATCCCTCCCAAACAACAATCAAAGAAATGATTTATAATATAATAGAACGTAAATAAATGTAATATTAAAAAATTATTATTTAAAAGGGATAGAATGATTCATTATAGAATGATTCATAATATAATATCGTAAAATACTATTTAAACGGAAGGCTTATAATATAATATAATATAATATTATTTACCATTTTACTTGTGGTTCTAAACTCTTAAATAACCTTCTCATAAATAATAAAATAATATTATATTTTATTAGATTTGATTATAAAACTCTCAATTAAGCACTTCCAAGGTACTCATTTGAAAAGGGCCAAAATACATCGAGACCTTCACTTTTTTGTCTTTTGCTACAAATGTCTCTCTCAGCAACACTGAAGTTCACTTCTTTGCTCTTTTTTTGCATCCCTTTTCACTTTTTTAAGTTTTGAGCTATCTCTGCTCCTCTTCTTCGCTGTGCTCGCCGCTACATCGTTGTCGAAATCCTTACCTTTCGCTTCTCTGTCGCAGCTCGTAATCGCTATCCTTCGATTGCAATTTGTCACCGGAGGAGAGTCCTTGTCAGCTGCTTATTCTTGTCGTCAGATTAAGGTTTCAGCTGGGTTTGTATTCTTTTTGACGACGGCAGAAGTTTCAGGATTGATTTCGCTAGTGTCGTTACGTGGTTGTAGCTTGGTGGAAGAGGATATGGTAGTGAAGCTTATCGGAAGAGTGGGGTTTAGAAGTTTTATTTCTGGATTGGTGTATGGGCTATTCTATATTTATCAACATCGATGGGTTTTAGAGTTTCCTATTGTTCAGGTAATGCTTTTGTTTCCTCTTGTATGCGTTTATAAGTTTAGTAGCTAAACTTATTTTATTGATACTCTTGACTTGAAATGACAGCTTTGTGATATTAGCTTAGGGACAACATGGATTTTTCAGAATTTGTTTATAACCTGAAACTTTAAATTTTGGTTTCAATGATGCCCTTTGGCATGTATCTATTCGAGGGCAAAGCTCCTCCTAGATAATGTTCATACAATGAGAAGTCTGATCGGAATGCAGGGTTGATTTCGATGACGTAGCTTTGACGTGGATTAGATATCATGCAAGGGTTTCACTTGGATGAAGAGTTAGATTTCTATCAAATGAGCTAGATATCATCAATGATGTTATTCCTGTACAAACTCTTTATTCAAAGAAGATTTGTCTTTCTTAGTCATACAGTGATTCTTTGGCGCCCTAGAGTTTTAATTTTAAAAGTTCCCTTATCAGGAAGGAGAAGGCATTGATGCTACATTTTGCTTGTAATTCAGGATTTATCTTCACAAGTCATTCTTGCGGTAGTTAGAATGAGCTCTCTTGGTGTTCACATTGGATTGTAGATCATAAAGCTTGTGACGTTAGTTAAGTTGGCAAGAAAAAGAAAAGTTTGAATGGTATGGACTGTGGAGCACTAAACCATATCTAGTAAAATTAGTACACATTATGATTCTATATATGATTGGTAGTTTTCTTCCAACTATGCCAGTACGATTGGAAGGTAACGTATGTGGAGTAGTTACAAATACATATAGAACTGGATAATGTTTTTGATTGTAGTCATTGAGGGGCTAACTTTCTTGACTCTTATTGTAAATCTGCCATTTCATACGTGTAGTTTGCTTGGTGTATTTTAGTTTTTTTCTTTTGCTCAATTAATCACTTTAAACGTTGCGACTGATTCTTTTGCGCTGTTCATCAGCGTCCACCTTTCTTTAGCTTTAAAATGGCACTTCCTTCAGCTATAAAGCACGCTTCAAAGCTCTCAAGTGTGGCTCATCTAGTTTCGGGTGTGCTGCTTGTGTTTCTTCCAGAGACGTTCAAAAGTCAATTGACAACAGGGAAGTTCTTCTCTGAGCAGATCATCCTTTACGTTGGGAGCTTTTCAATGTTTCTCTGTTGGGAATTAAGTCACCATTTACATTAGGTTGGTTTCTGACTTTCTACACACATACACTTATAGTTGTGCTATCTCTATCACCTACCGTGAAGTTTTTTGTTTCATTCTTCCAAGTAGTAAATGCAGCTGCAAATTGTTAGTTCTCGAACTTCTCCTCGACCCCCTAAAACATGATTTTGTAAATCAAGCATGCTAGAATATAGAACTATTTTTGACATCTTGATATTTCCATGAAGGTACATACACCAAAGGTTTATCTTTGCTCCACCAAAAGGATCCGCTGCAGCAGACATAACAAATTTGAGTGAGCTATTGCTTGCAGCTCTAGAGGAGAACCCCCCTGGTACTCTACCACAGTATCTTGCATATCTTGATCTTTGCATGCTTTGTGAGAATAATGTTGATACTTGGAGACAAGCTGTGTTTTTCGAAGATACTGGTGAGACTTATAAAAGGGTGATTGTTGTATGCTTGAGGCCACTGGAACAGCTTGCCTCCAGCTTGGCTGAAGGCATGGAAGGTCGTTCAATTGACAAGGGATCCCCCCTTTCCACTCAGCTGCAGTCACCAGTGGAGATTCTGCATTCAAAATACTACGAGGTGTTCAACAACTTCCAGGTGCTAAACAAGTCTTAAATCGATCATTGTTTGGAAAATTTCTGCTTCTGCTGTTTGTTTGTCATTAATGGCGATCAAACTTGACATTTGAACCAAGATAAATCCTCTTTGTAAGAGCGTGCAGTCAAATCGGCAGCTGACCTTGCAAGCCATGAATTTTGCTGCAATGATTAACAATGCTTATATTGGAGAGTTTTAGTTTAAATTAGTAGTAGTTTGAGATAATTGTAATAAAATATAATTGTCTTAGATGTTAAATTTTACAATTTTATTTATTGGAAATTAGAATGTTATACGTTTTGGTGATTTTTATGTATTTTTTATATATAATAATACTTTTTATTTGCTTGTGTGTCAGTATCTTGACACTAAAAATCTATATCATTTGTGACAACTTCTATTTTACGGCCATCAATGCAAATTTTTTATCGATTGAGCAATTAAATTGTTAAATTTAATAATATTATTTGTGACAAACACAAATAGATTAGTGATAAATTTATTGTAACATATATTCTTTATTTATTGACAATATTATTGTAACATATAACTTTCATACTTGTGACAAAAAAGTATCAGTGACCAAGAAGTAATAGTGATTGGGTTATCAAAGCCCTCAAAATAATACCGATTTTTCAAACTTTTGTAATAATCGTGAAATCAGGTCGAATTCTTAGAGAATTAAATACTAGTTTCTTAATTTCAAGCAATAAAAATAAATGGAGGGTTTTTGAATAAATAACTGATTAACTAAAAATAAGAAGAAAACAAATTAAATCAACTGAATTTAAATATGAAAAAGTCAAAATTACCAAATTCTGATTCAATGAAAATATTTCATCTAATTGTAACATTGATCATTGATCTAAAAAGAATATTTTTACGATTCAAGTAGTTAGTCCGAAACATATTAGGATAACCATAATAAGTCTCAAATTTTCCTAAATTATTTATTCAAATCTGGCATCCAAACCAAAACTTATCATCTATTGACTGTGTGTGATAGCATTCTATATCAAATAAATGATAGCAATAAACTCTGTGAAAAAGACTAAACCCTAAATTAATAATCGAGATAGCTGTAACTATGTAATTTAGTTTTCTTGTTTATCATAAGTTAAATATGAAATTTCATAAACAACTTATTTGCTACTTGTACCAATCTTTCATAACAATTATGGATCATTGAATTCCTAGATGGCGATAGAATAATCAATATTAAATTAAATTGTTAGATTAATTGAACATCAATCATTCATGAAATATGAGAACTCAAAACAAGAAATACTTGAATTAAAACGTGATTAAAAGTTTGAAACACAAAACCTCACAAAGTTATAACTAGAATTTCGAATCCTCTTGAATCAGAACGATTGAGTTTAGCCACATATGACTTTCACTCCAATAACAAAGATAGAAGAAAGAGTAAGAATTGCTAAAAATGTAAGAAAAGAGAACTTTTTTTATTGTGAGAAACGCCCCTTTTATAGGGTTTTCTAATCTAATCCTAATCTAACTCTCACGTGTAAAGATGTCTATCTAAAACGAATTCAAAATCAAACTCCTTCATGATAAGGATAAGGTGAAGTCTTCTAGTCAAACTCCAACTCTTCAAGTGATTAGTTTTATCCACTGCAACAATCTTTTCACTTTATCCAAAATTTGTCATTATCATCAATAGAGTCCCAATTTGATGCAATATCTACATTTTATCTCCAAAAACAAAACAAACATTAATTTTAACATTTAAGCACCAAAATAAATCCAAAAAAAGGAGATAATATCAAATAGTATAGCAGGATAAGATCTTATCAAATTCCCCCACATCGGACCTTTGCTTGTCCTCAAGCAAACATCAATTCAATACATTAATCATCTTCACAACAACCTCTTATCTCCTTTCATGTCATCTAAAAATATCCAAAAGCTAATTCATATTTAAGGGTTAAGATAAAATAACAATCGTGAGAATAAACATTCATAGGACACATTGTTAAAACATAGCATCTCATCAATTCCATCAAAATCAAATGAACAAGACTTGACACCCTTATAAGGATTTCACTCTATACACTCAAAGTGTTTAAGGTTCATTAAGCTCTCAAATCAAAACAAAGCGATTTATTTCCATAATCTTGCTCAGGAATCATATCTCCATCACTAAACAAAATGAACCTCTAATGTATAAATCAAAGGGACTTAATAAGGTTTGTAACGTGGCTTAGGTAAGCTATGATAAAAGGAACTTTTTGGCTAAATAAATTGAGGGGAATCATACAAACTTATCCACACAAGTATCGACTTAAATCAAAACTCAAATAACATCTCTTTCAATCACTTTTTCTTTTTTTTTCTTTTTTTTTTGTCTCTTTTTTCTTTTTTTAAACAAAAATATCAAAGAGGAGATTTTGTTTTTGTTTCCTTTTGTTCTTCTCCTCCATTCTATAAAAATCCAAAACAATTGAACTTGAATCATCTAATTAACTTTTCATGGAAATAGTCAAAATCTTATGTAAATAAGCTCGATACAATTCCTTCAATTTAAGGGTTCAAAATTATAAAGGATATCAACAAAAAAGGGTAAATTTAGCTTGTAACAAGGTTATTATGTAAGAAAGAAAGGTTAAGGCTCAAATTGGTTTTCTAAGGATAAAAAGTGAGATAGGTGTGTTTAGGTCAAAAAATGGTTATCCTAAATGTCCTCATCATTTTTATACACAAATTTATAAAAAATATGGTCTCAACACGTATTCAAAAGCAAGTTCTAGCATAAACAAGTTATGTTTGATGACACACAACAAAAAGATATATAAGCACTTATGTGATGAATGCTCTTAGGCTCAAAGCTCACGTAGGTGTCAAAAATTGTATCAAGTCTCGCACACTTTTCATTCAACAAAATCAATGAGATATTTGAAAAAATTTAATGAAAACAATAATTATGCTTGTCTCTCTCATGCATTAGATCTTAAACCTAAAAAGCATCCTAACTTAAGAATTATTCATGAATAACAATCAAAAAATTATGAAGCTATCATAAGGAATAATTAATATATGAATCAACATATCATGAGTCCAAGCACAAATCACAAAGTTTATCAAAATGAAAACACTCACTCCCCCACACCTAAATCATACATTGTCCCTAATGTATGCATAAGATACTCACACTTAATAAAGTTAATCAAAGAAAATAAATAATTGAGGACTTCCTTGAATGGTGAGCATCTGAACATTATTCGTGCACGCTTCTTTGTGGTACTAGTTTTCGAGCCTACAACAAATCTAGCATTTATCGGTGAGTTGCTTTTCACTGCATTCTTGGTAGTAGCCTTAAAACTCCCCATTACACTAAACAAGATAAACAAAAATTACTTGAAAAATATTAACAACAACTAAATAATAATTGAAATTAAACTAAAAGAAAGAATAACTAAAAGTAATTAATAAGAAAAAAGGTAATTAAAAATAGTAAAAATAAACTTAAAAAATATAAAAAATAAATAGGGCGTGGGTGTTGCTGCATGAGTGTTCTGCCTGGAGTTGCTATTGTGTTCTCTGGCGTGTGTGATACGTGGGTGGAAGGAGAGGTTTGCATGTGAGCTGTGAAGTGGATGGAAGGAGAGCTTGCTGGGGAGGTTGCGACGTTGGAAGGATGTTTGCGTGTGAGGAAAAGACTGGATGGACTGAGTGAAATTCAGAGACAGATGTTGCATGCGTTGGAGGCTGCATGGGAGGCTGCAGAGAGTTGTTGGTGCGGCGATGGTGGATGTGGAGGGTTGTGGCGTTGTGAGGATAGTTGTCTACGTGTGTGTGAGAGAGTGGCGTGTTAGGTTGCTTTGATGGAGAGGGCTGGTGGGAGACTATTGCGTGAGTGGAATAGATAGAGAGGGTTGTGTGCATGAGTGAGTGTTCCAGCCGGCGAGGCGTGTGTGATGTTGCATCATTGGGAGAAAGCATGGAGTAGAAAAAGGCGGTGTCCTACACAGAAGAAAGAATAGA
>JAOQMQ010000004.1:24388462-24402802 GCA_027563845.1 Erythroxylum subrotundum | reverse complement strand
GAGGAGAGAGGAGGGGAGGGCTGATGGCGATTTAAGTTTATTTTTGCAACGGACTAAAACCGTCGGTATAATAAAAACATTCCGTCGTTGAATTACGATTCTTAACCTAAATTCACGACGAGGTTTTTCAAGATACCGACGGACTTCTCCCGTCGGCGAAATATACTTCCCCGACACATTTGCCGACCGATGTTTAATTCCGTCCTTATTTCCAGACAGAATAATATGCATCGGCATATTTCCGTCGCTACATTTTTCCGCCAAACGTTCCCGCCAACTTTAGCAACGGTTATTATTACCGTCGCAATTTTGATGTTATCTACCGACGGAATACGTACTACCGTCACAATTAACATACGATTGGTTTTCCGTCGGTACAGGTCCGTCGCTATTTAGCAATTTTCTGGCACTGATATTTTGACACTTAGTTTATTATTATCTCTTCATGCATTGTCCGTTTACTAATGCAATTGTCAGGAGGGCTTCGGGAGAAGCTGCAGATGAGTTGAGAATCATCCATGATGGAAATTCAGCATTGCTTCACAAGTGCCTTTGTGTTAGAATAAGAGTCAATTTCCAACATACTCAAATTAACCACAGGAACCAGGTCAACTCAGTGCCTCAAGATATTGTTTAAGATACCATTCAATTCAAAGCAGTGGACACACAAACTGAAATTGCTTGCCATATTCTTATAGTTGTCGGTCGTTAAAGAATGCACTACTAAGCCCTTTGGAGCATCCCATCCACTAAAAAGTTGTGAAGCTTTATCTGATGCTGCTGATAACGGCATTTTGTATACCCTGCTGACTTAGTGTACTATGAAGATCTCAGCTGTTCTGGCGGACGATAAAACGTTTTCTTTTACCAAAAATCGCATTCGGGTCTAGCCTGGAACTGGTTCTGCAGAATGTAGTTTGGTGACCAATCGTACATCCACTTGTTGAAAGCATAGTGGACATCTATATTTCTTCCTCATCCTACCTACCTTTTACTCTTTGTTTCCTTAATTAGTATAGCTTGTTAGAGCTTGTTATTTATGTGTTTATCAATTGAAATGTTTTAGATTTGAGTAGCGAGTGTTGAGTTTATCATTTTGATAATTTAAATGATAACGAGTTGAAAGTGTTAATAAATATTAATTCGATTGAATTCAAAATTTAATTATAGATTTTTAATTCGTTAAATAATTTATTTAAATTACATAATAAAAAATACTCTTCATTCTTTTTCTATAATTAGATCTGACTTGTGATCCAACTTCATTCATCTTACTCTTCATTTAGTGAGGTCCCCTTCAAGTTCTTTAGGCTTGCTTGCACTAGCAGGGACAAGGATTTTTTTTTCTGGCTAACTATGATGCCAATTGTAGGTCTTTGTGCTCTCTGACTGGCCATCAAATTTGCTGATCATGCGATGGAGTTGCAACCAGAAGTGTAGAACATCATCCATACACGTATATGTACTTCACAGGACGTACTCTAGGCGGGTAATCAACACATAGAATAGCACAGTCACATCGCAAAGATGCTCAAGTTGGTAAATGACAGATCCTGGAAGGGAAGGTTGGTCAGAGACGTTGGTCTAATAAAAGGTTGCAGTTTGTTTCTTATGCGTCTCCTCCTCACATTAACGAAAACAATTGGCATAACATTTACAGTTCGAGAAATTTGTGTTACGTATGGTACAAAATGAGTTGCCGGAAACTATAGGGGGGTTGTTAGGCAGCTTGGATTGCCCCTCGTCAACAACACTCAAAGAGCCCTCTAACCTCAGGCAAGGAAAGCACCATCCGGGTACTACATGGTTACCAATAAACTAACAATTTGATGTGTAAGTAACAACTTCCATATCAGTGACAGAGATGCGGTCACAATAAATCTAGTTTAGTAAACATCAAAATCAACATTGGATACCAAAATTAAGAAGGAAACGTGAACAGATGATGTTTACTGAAAAAGGTTGTGAGGCTGTCACCGTTTATATCAGTTACCAGAAAACCAATTAACGAACGGAAGATGCTTGCCTTTTTGATGCTTATGATGGAAGAAAAATCTGTTCTGGTCCTTTGGCCTACGGTCTAAATAGTTTAGTGTAGTTTCCCAAGAAATTTGGCAAACGTTCACGCCACAGGACAAAAGAAAATCCCATTTCTACTTATATGTATATTGAGATATTTTTACATTTGCATTAGGAATATATGAACATAATCCAAATGATTTGGGATCATTTAACTTGTGAAAGGAAATATGGGCAACAACAATATGAATTTGTTGCAGATTTTTTTATGCAAATTCAAGCTTCAGTGAAATGAATAATTACCAACTAACGAATTCAGTAGATGTCCCTACACATTCTTTTGTTTTCTTGAATTCCCACTTACGTTCATATGAGATATCTTTCATGGTTGCATAATTTAAGAAGCTAGTAGTCCAACTACGACCTTATTTCATTACCATTATGCAACTTCCTGAATCATGACTAACACTCCATAAGTCACCACCCCTCCATTAATCTTCGGCCTAAAGTTTAGTTCGGATTAGTTGGATTAGCCTCTAGTCAACAATTTCTGCTTCCTATATAGAGATGGTCACATTCGAGGGCATGCAGCTCAAGCCTGTACACCTTTTGACATCAAACGTCGAACTCATCCAGGTTTAGTTGCTTTGCTGCTTAGTAAATCATGTCAACGACAGCAACATCAATTTGGCTTGTCCGATTCATGTCAGCTTTACGGAGTGCACTAGCATGTCTAATCGTTGCTTCTACCACCTTGTATGGTCCAGCTCCGATCAGGAAGTTGATACCGTACCCTGCCTTCTCTTACACCACAGCTATACAAATTGTATCGGATGCTACACTAGGTCATTCTCTTAGAGGATGTTGGTATGCTGTATATGCCACCATCCAAACAATCATTCCTTGTACGTTAACTTTGTGGATGGTTGGACCAAACAAGTTCACGACCGGCCTTGCAGCGGCTGCGGTGGCCATTACATCCTTCATTGTCGCGCTGCCAGACTCAACTCCTATGGTGTCCAAAAGGATTGCATTCGGGCAGATAGTGATTTTTTATGTAGATGCAGTTGTTAATGGTTGTGATCAAAAGGGAGTGTTCATGTATCCAAGTCATATTGCTTGCAGTACAGCTTTGGGAGCCTTAGCTTCTGTTCTGGCCATGTTGGTTCCATATCCCCGACTAGCCTACTATGAGGTAATAATCTTGCATGTTTTCTGGTATTTGTCGTCCAAAATAGTCAACTTTCTTTTTTCTGATTCACAATTTCTTTAACTTGATAGGGAAAAAAAAGTGACTATGATACATAACTTTGAAAAACACTTTAAAGGAGTCTTCCCACTTCTCCAATCACACTGTTAGAATCAAATGGAAATAACATCCACCAATGAAGGCTAGCAATTCTTTATGACAGTGTTAGCAATATTAAGATGATAGAAATAATAATAGTCATAAGCAAATTGCAGAGAAGAATAGATATGCCCATTTAAGTTTGCCAACTTTTCTAATGCTTGCAGGCTAGGAGAGCATGCTATTTGTATATGGAGAATGCTTCAGAAAGATTGGAACTTTTGGTGGAGGCCTTCGTTGCTAAAGACAAGCAAGCTGCGACTGACCTGATTTCTCAAGCAAAGTTGCTCACTCAAACAGGTGTTAGACATCTTCAAGACGTAATAGATTGCCAAGTGAGTTCAAATTCGCGTATTTTCTAGTTCAGTTCAAATTGCACTAGTTCTGCAATCTAATTTGTTACTTTGGAATGTGCAGAGTAGTTTGATGTGGGAACTATGCAACAGTAAGTTGACTAATCCCGGTGAAAACTTGGAAAACATAGAAACCAAATTAAGAGGACTAGAAATAGCTCTGAGTTGCCAATCGTTTCCGGTTGGAATGAACGATGAAGGCCTCATGGAGGAGCTACTCAAGATGAAGAAGGACACAGGGTTAAAATTAAGTCAAGCTAAAAGCTTTGGACCTTTCTGCTTAGAAACAACTCCTGACACAACAGAGACATCCTCAAAAACTTTCCTGTGGACCCCCAAGACCAATGCCAGGACCCTGCATGACCTGTCAGTTTTCTTCTTCTTATACTGTATCCAACATCTTCAAAGTGATTCACCCATTGGTACATGTCCCGAGCCCATTTCAGAGAATACAGGGAAGGTGAATGCCCATGAAGCTAAAGATCAAACCAAGCGCAGGATTGTGAAGACTTGGAATAGTCTGGTCCAACAAGGAAGTGGGGAAAGATGGACATTTGCATTTAAGTGTTCACTTTCTCTGGGTTTTGCGGTTTTATTAGGGTTGATGTTTGAGAAAGATCAAGGGTATTGGTCAGGACTCACTACTGCTATCTGCTTTGTTAACGGAAGACAAGCATTGTTTTCAGCTGCAAATGCTTGTGTACAAGGAACTGCACTTGGATCAATCTATGGAATCATATGTTGCTTCGTTTTCCAGCACTTCATGGACTTAAAAATTCTACCTCTTCTGCCTTGGATTATCCTCACCAGTTTCCTGAGGCACAGTAAGATGTACGGTAAAGCCGGTGCTACTGCAGCTGCTACAGGTGCTTTCTACATCTTGGGCAGGACGAATTATGGGGAACCTAGCGAGTTTGCTATTGCAAGACTCACGGAAGTTAGCATAGGATTGATTTGCTTCATCATGCTAGAGGTTGCATCGCAGCCAGTGAGAGCAGCAACTATTGCCAAAACTGGACTTGCACGGAGCCTGGGGGCTCTTCAGATTTGCGTGGAAGATATTTCAGTATGTGGTGGCCAAAAGATGATCCAGTGCGGAGATAGACAAAAGATGCTGAAATGGCAAGTCAATAACTTGGAAAGATTCATTGCTGACGCTGAGTTGGAACCCAACTTCTGGTTCGTACCATTCAACGGTGCTTCTTATAAGAAACTTCTCGGTTCGTTACGAAAGATGACGGACCTCTTGCTATTTACAGCCTATGAAATTGAAAACATTCTGGCAGAATCAGAGAGACTGGGAGTGGACAAGAAGAAACTAGGAGAAACCTTGAATGGCGATTTAGATCATTTCAGGCGTAAAGTTGTCTCTTCACTGGAATCCTTTGAAGAGGTAATTCTGACGAAAGTAAAATCCATTTCAGAACCTGAAGATAAGTTGCAAATGGAAAAGGTACATTATGATGTGGAGGCAGGGAAATCACAGCATGAAGATAGATCCAAGTTGGGTCCATATGAAGAAGAAGTTGAAGAGATTGTAGAATCTTTTCTCCAACACTCGATGGAAGTCTTTAAGGAGCTTGACAACTGCAAAGCTGAGCAGAAGTCGGAAAATCAGATGACACTTTGCTTGACTAGCCTGGCGTTCTGCATTGATAGGGTGATTAAGGAAACAATAGAGATTGAGAAAGAACTGAAGAATCTAATTATATGGGAGGATCCTTCAAAGGCATATTCACAAGGGAAGCACAGCATGTGACTCAATATTGTGAATCCCGATCAATTTTGTGATCGAAATTTATGGATTGATTTACGTGGACATTGCAAAACAAACCTGAATCCATATCTGTGGAATGTTCTTGCAAAAACTTTATTTCCTCTCTTGCTTTCCGTATCTCTGTTACAGGTTTCTCCAATGATTAAGTTAACCATCTTTCGTGATTTTCTAACATATACGAAAATCATCCTAACAACATGTCTTTTGGACCTAACAAAATGTCTTTTGGGTCAAGTTTAAGGACAGAGGAAAAGGATCTAGGACCCATTTGAGCCCAACTCTTTGAGACTCAGTAATCATGATCTTGGGTTATTTCCAATATACTCAAATCTATAACTCACATGGGCCACAAAATATCTTACATCCACTTGCCCCATGAGTCGACTTGATGGTTCAATAATAAAACGGTAAGTGCACACAATACATTGAATCGATTAAATCATCCTGAAGTGAATTAAGACGATTGGATCATGGGGGGCACAAGTTATATACAACATGATTCCTTTCATATATCACATAATCATCTCAAGTCATATAACGTTAAGTAGGTAATTCTGTAATTGTTATCTCACAGAAATAATGATTGTATACAACATAATTTAGATAATAAGTGAGCAAAACCAAATGTAATAGTAATGGAATTCACAAGTGTCATGACGATTCGAGCAAGACAATGATATGTATATATACATGCTAGACTTCTATGCTAATAAGGATTTATCCATAATGCTCATCTGTTTGACATGACCAACAAATATTTTGGGCGATAAACCTTTAATTAACGGATCTGCTATCATTAGATATGTACCAATATGCTCAATTGACAATTTATGTTTTTGCACTTCTTCTTTCACAGACAAGTATTTCAAATCCATGTGTTTGTCACCCTTTGAATACTTGTCATTCTTAGAAAAGAAAACGGCTGTGGAATTATCACAATAAATTCTTAACGGTCTATGAATACTGTCGACAGTACCAAGACCTAAGATAAAGTTCCGCAACCACAATCCATGAATCATGAACTCAAATCATACCACAAATTTAGCCTCCATAGTGGAAGTAGCAATGACGGACCGCTTTTCACTTTTCCACGAAACTGCTCCTCCAGCTAATAGGAACATACAACCAAATATAGATTTCTGTGAGTCCACACAACCGGCATAGTCTGAATCCATGTAACCTATCACTTTGAGATTGGTTGATTTTGATTTTCTATATGTGAGCATATAGTCCTTGGTGCCTTGTAAATATCTAAGGACTTTCTTTACAGCTTTCCAGTGGTCTATTCCAGGATTGCTTTGATATCGGCCTATCATTCCAACAGCAAAACTGATCTCTGGCCTAATGCATATTTAAGCATATATTAAGCTCCTAACTACTGACGCATATATAATAGACTTCATTTCCTTACGTTCCAAATCATTTTGTGGACATTGCATTTGACTAAATTTGTCGCCTTTCTAGATTGGAACTATTCCTGCAAAGCACTTTTCTATTTTAAATCTTTCTAATATTTTCTCGATATATTCTTTCCGAGACAATCCTAACAATTCTTGTGGTCTATCATGAAATAGCTCTATTCCTATCACATAGGATGTCTCACTCATATCTTTCATTTCGAAATTATTAGAAAGAAAATTTTTGACAGTATGTAACAAAACCATATTATTCGTAGCAAGAAGGACATCGTCAACGTACAGGACTAAAATAATGAATTTACTCCCACTGATTTTCATATAGATACACTGATCAACAGTGTTTTCTACAAAACTGTAAGATATAATGATATCATTAAATTTAAGATATCATTATCGGGAAGCTTGTTTCAATCCATATATTGACTTCTTTAATTTACGCACTAATCTTTCATTTCTTATAGTCACGAAACCTTCCGGTTGATCCATATAAACTTCTTCTTCCAAGTCACTATTTAGAAAAAAGGTCTTTATATCCATTTGGTGAAGCTCTAAATTATAA
The DNA here is from genome assembly GCA_027563845.1 of Erythroxylum subrotundum. Classification (NCBI taxonomy): domain Eukaryota; kingdom Viridiplantae; phylum Streptophyta; class Magnoliopsida; order Malpighiales; family Erythroxylaceae; genus Erythroxylum; species Erythroxylum subrotundum. The sequence continues at coordinate 24,395,328 of JAOQMQ010000004.1, read as the reverse complement.
TGAGCCACCAGGGCCATAACAATTCTTAAAGAGTCATTCTTTGAAACTAGAGAGAAGGTCTCTTTATAGTCAATACCATCCTTTTGAGTGTAACCATTGGCAATAAGTTTGGCTTTATATCTTTCAATGTTGCCTTGTGAGTCACGTTTGGTCTTAAAGACCCATTCACAGCCCACTTGCTTTGCACCTTCCAGCAACTTAACTAATTCTTAGACTTTGTTGTCATCCATTGATTTCAACTCTTCTTTCATAGCATTGAACCATATTTCAGAATTGTTACATTCCATTGCTTGTTTGAACGTGTCTGGATCTTTATCAATGCTCAAGTCACATTCATGTTCAAGTGACTAAATTTCATAGTCATTTGAAATAGCTGGTCTTCTCTGCCTTACAGACCTTCATAATGCTACGTCTTATGACATTACTTAATCATTTGTAACTTGATCACCATTACCTGGTTCGTCATTAATATGTTCAACTTGTGGAGTTGAAACATTAATTTGTTGTTCCGGTATGTTGCGTATCCGTGATGCAACAAGAGGAATAACAACCGGTGGGATCACGTCTGATATGGTAGTGTCTACTCAACTTGGGGTAGTTTCTACTTGATTAATATCCATTTTTTGTGGTTCTCCACTCCCACTGATTTGACCATTTTCAATGAACCGAGCATTGCCAGACTCAACTATTCTTGTACTATGGTTATGACAATAAAATCTGTACTCCTTTGATTTTTCAGGATAGCCAATGAAAAAACCACTAATAGTTTTTACATCAAGCTTCTTTTCATGTGGATTATACAACCTTACTTCTGCCGGACAACCCCAAATGTGAAGGTGTCGTAAACTAGGTTTCCTTCCTGTCTACAGATCATAAGGTGTCTTAGGAATTGCTTTACTAGAAATCCTATTAAGCAGATAGGTAGCGGTCTTTAATGCATGCATCCATAATGACAACGGTACAGAACTATAACTTAACATACTCCTAACTATATCTATAAGAGTACAATTTTGCCTTTCGGCTACACCATTTTGTTGTGGTGTACCACGCATTGTGTATTACGCATATATGCCTCGACTTGCAAGAAACTTTGCAAATGGACCTGGACATTGTCCACATTCATCGACTTTTCCATAATATTCGCCACCTCTATTGTATCTCACTATCTTTACTTTGCTATCTAGTTGTCTTTCTAACTCATTAATAAACAACTCTATGATGTCCACAGACTGAGATTTTTCATGCAGCAAATAAATATAACCATATCGTGAGAAATGAAATATTTTTCACCGCCCTAAGAAGGAACGTCGAAAGAACCACAGATGTCAATGTGTATTAATTCCAGTAATGCGTTACTTCTTGTGGTTGGATGCTTTGATATATGTTTGGTTTGCTTGCCTTTAATGCAATTCACACATATATCCCAGTCAACAAAATCTAATGGAGGTAAGATGTCATTTTTAATTAACCTTTGTATCCTTTCCTTGGATATATGACCTAATCTTTTATGTCACAAAAAGTAGAACATTCATTTTGTGCACTACGTTTACTTCCTATAATATGGTCAACATGAAACAGAGATGCAGCAAAATTAACATCAAGTTTGAAACGATATAAACAATCAATTAAGGTACCAGAACCATAATAGTACTTATGTTTATACAATGAAAAAACATCGTTTCCAATCTTAAATTGAAATACTACATCATCTAATTTTGCGACAGAAACTAAATTCCTAGCACATTCAGGAACATAAAGACACTTTTCTAGATTTAGGTAACACCCAGTGCCCAAGATCAACCTGTACGTCCCAATGCCCTCTATCCGTGCCTTCATTCTGTTCCTCATATACAAGAACTCAACATATAATAGGAAAATTTAATTCCAAACATTGTATAATATAAATGGTCAAAGTATCAAGTAAAACATAATATGACACAAAAAAATTATATTATGCATAACAAACATAGGCACAACTTTTATGCATATAAATCTAAATTAATTAATTGATTCCTTCATTAATTAGTTTAAATTATCAATTAAGTAAATTATGAGTTATGACTCAAAATTAAAATACCTTAAGAAGGACCAATATTCAAACTCATAAAATTATTTTTAATAATAAAAAATAAAAAATATTTAAAAAATTAATTGCATGTGACCATCCCTCCAGCATGTTTGCCTTTTATGCATCTTCTTCAGCCTACACACGCTGGTTTCGTTTTTCCTCCTTGTTTGTTTGTTTTTAATATTCTATAATGGGTTTTCTTTTATACCACAAGCCAATAGGTTTTCTTTCATACCACAAGCTATCCCTTCCTAACGTTATAACCCTCAGAAACATAAAGCAAACTTTTTCGGTTATTTCTCAACAAGCATAAACATGTCTTCATAGAAGCAGGAACGTTATCGCAAATAAAACACCGCAAACTCAACATGATTTCATGTTTGATTTTGTTTTCGTAACATATTACACTCATCTACACATTAAATTGGTTTTCATTTCAGAAACGAAAACAACAATGCAACACTGTGGTCCTGATTCCAATTGATAGAAATTTATGGATCGATTTATGTAGAGATTGTAAAACAAACCTGAATCCATATCTCTGGAATGTTCTTGTAAAAACTGTATTTCCTCTCTTCGTTTCTGTATCTCTGTTACAGGTTTCTCCAACGGTTAAGTTAACTATCTTTCGTGATTTTCTAACATATACGAAAATCATCCAAACAATATATCTTTTGGACCTAACAACATGTCTTTTGGGTTAAGTTTAAGGAGAGAGGAAAAGGGTTTGGGACCCATTGGAGCCCAACTATTTGAGACCCAATATTCTTGATTTTGGGTTCTTTCCGATAAACTCAAATCCATAACTCACATGGGTCACAAAATATCTTACATTTTACCCCTATTATGATACAGTGCTAAACATGGATATATTTGATAATTTTTAAAAATGATAAAAGAGCTTTTAAATTTTATAATTTATATATTCTTTAGGCAAACTCTCGCAAATCCATCAAATATTTCAAGTCAAACTCGCCACCAAAAGATATTTCATCAAATTTTAAACCTTTACATATCAACACATCACTAACTTCTCCACCATATTAATACATCACTAACTTCTCCGCTAAAAGAAAGACATTTCTTAAACACAGTAAAATAATTTATGCCTAATCAAGAATTCATAACTATCCTTCAATTAATTTCAGGTACTAGATAGCTCGGAGATGCATAATAATAAAATTTAAATGTGAAAAACTAAATTTATTTTGTTTTATAAAAATGAATTAAACTACATATTTAGAAAGAAATTGTAAAACATATAAAAATAATGTTTATATTTTTAATCATATAAAATATATTCTATATTAAAATTTAGTCTCATTTGTAATTAAAAATTTTAATATTTATATTTATTAAAATTAAACAAGAAATACTTTTCTAAATGTAATCTCAATTTTTAATATAATTCTAAATATTGATATGAACATTTATTTTCAGCTCATTTACGATTTATGAGTCCCACAGTACAATATGGACTCGAGGAACAAAAGCAACCAATTGTGCCTGCTGGGATTGGAGCCCAGATCTGTACGGCCACAACGTAGAATTCTAACCACTAAACTACAGCCACATGAATACCGACTTGATCTCAAACTACGAATATAATATAGGCACCATGTCATCAATCCGACAATGGCAACAACAACCAATAACATTCGACGCATGCCATAAAAGCGGATAGGTAATCAAAGCTCTCGATCTTGTCTGATCCAACGGTTAACGTTACCCATATTTTATATCTCCTAATACCAAAGCAAGAAGAAGCACACGGATCGCCGTTTTGAGCCGTTGGATGAAATTCAAAATCAACGGTCTCCGTTCGCCCTCGCATACCGAATCTCATAAACTCAGTGCCCTTTAAATACCGACCACATCCACGAGCAGATCTAAGCTTCAATTAAAATTTCCTATTTGGGATTAAAAATCCTAACCACCAGAACTTCCATCACTCTCTCTCGAAAATGTCAGGTCGCGGCAAGGGAGGCAAGGGATTGGGCAAGGGAGGAGCCAAGAGGCACAGGAAAGTTCTTCGCGATAACATCCAAGGTATCACGAAGCCAGCAATTCGCCGATTGGCTCGCAGAGGCGGTGTTAAGAGGATTAGCGGGTTAATCTACGAGGAAACTCGAGGCGTTCTCAAGATCTTTCTGGAAAACGTCATCCGTGACGCCGTTACCTACACGGAGCACGCTCGGCGCAAGACTGTGACGGCGATGGACGTCGTTTACGCCCTCAAGAGGCAGGGCAGGACTCTGTACGGTTTCGGTGGCTGAGTTTATTGTTCTTTATTGTTAGGAGCTGTAAATTTGCTTGAAGCTGTTATCGAGTTTGTGGTCTCTTTCGTTATGTAGTGCTATGACTTGTTTTTGCAACAAAACCTGTTAAATCAATTTTTGTGTATGTTTTGATGAATCCAAAACGTTAATATATAAATTATGATCCTGAATGGCGCTCCAAAATTTGGAAGTCTGAATATTTCAAAAATGGTTTTGGGGTTATTGGACCGAACTGAAGACCTTGGGACTTGTCTTTTACGGCACGAGTTGGATTCAGTTTGTTTAAGATTTTGACTCAGTTTAATGACGTGTCTATACGTAATTTATTAGATTAAAAATGTTAATATATACGATGATAATAATAATAATAACCCTTTTACATAGATTTTTTCATAAATTTATATGAAAAAAAGAAAAAAAGATATAAATAATAATAATTTTAAAATAAAATAAAATAAAAATAAGTAGAGGGTAAAAATAAAAATAAAAAGTAAATAATAAAATAATTAACAAAATATTTATATATTTATATTTTCCTTTTTCGAAAAAGGAAACTTGGATCGGAGTTCGGTTGTATTTTTCACGTATTAAAATGATCATGATATTATACGTAAGAAATTGAATGCATAGGTGTCGTGGTGTAGTTGGTTATCACGTCAGTCTAACACACTGAAGGTCTCCGGTTCGAGTCCGGGCGACGCCACAAGTTCTGTTTTGTTCGTTTCGTGGGCCACATTTTGCATTGCTGGGCTTATGAACAACCCTTAACTAGCTTTTCCGTCTGGTGTTGTACGTATATATGTAACTAATGAGTTTTTACGTCTGGATCAAGTTTGATATATAATCACAACAGATGTATTGTTCTTAATTCTAATTATATTAAAAAGTTATTTAATTCATAATATGTTTGATGAAAAAATTAATAGATATGAGAATTTTAAAATATTAAATCCTAAGACAATTTGTAAAAAAAAAGGAGCTAAATTACAGAAAAGGTAACTATCTTTTTCTTAATTAAAGTAACAAAAAGGTGAGAAATGTTAGAATGCTACTTGAAGCTACTATATCTCAATTAGTAAAATATATTTAAAGTCACAAATAGTTAATTTAAAAGTGTTTAAGTCCATCTTTCCATCTTTTAAAAGAACAAAAGTATATACCTTTTACTTTTTTTTCAAAACTTTGATTAATGAAAGGGTTTATAATCTTAATTGTTAGATGTGTATCAAATATATTTTTAAAATTATAGAATGATTTATAATTACATATTTTAAATAAATTATTTAACAAATAACTAATAATTTAACAATAATTTTAATTCAATTACATTTTTGTAGATATTATGTGTGTATATATATAATTTGAGTTATTTGGTAAAACAAAATAATTTATGTTAGTTACACACTTTGGAATGTTTCACTTAGAGTTGAAAATTAGGCCTTTGGTTCGTCATGGCTCGACCTGAAGTTAACGGGTCAAATCGAGTCTCAACTCTGTTTCTTTCACAAAGTCCAAGTTTGGCCGAGACCCAATAGCTAAAAAAGTGATATTATTTTGCAAAAAAAAGACATCATTTTCTATTTTTATTTAAAAATTATAAAATTGGTTCGAGATGGGTCGAGTTGAGCTTCAGCTATTCAAGCCGGGATCAACTTATTGCCACCCTTAGTTTCACTTTAACACATTGTTTTCTATTTCTATTTTAAAATTTAAAAAAAATTGGCTCGAGTTGGGTCGAGTCGAGCTTTGAGCTATTCGAATTGAACTGGGACCAGCTTATTGTCATCCCTAATTTCACTTAACATGTCGTTTTTTATTTTTATTTAATAAATTGGCTAGAGTCGAGTTGAGTCGAGCTTTGAGCTATTCGAACCGAATCGGGACCAGCCTATTGTCACCCCTAATTTCACTTAAACACGTCGTTTTTTATTTTTATTTAAGGAATTGGCTAGAGTCGAGTCTAGTCAAGCTTCGAGCTATTTGAGTCGGGACTAACCTATTGTCAAACTCTATTTTCATTTATCTTGAACCACATAAATAGGTATACATGGTGGCTTGAATTTTTATAAAAATCACGTCCTAGGTGTTTTTTTCTAAACAAAATTTACAGAAATCAATGGGTTACAACTGGCTAATGATACCGGCCCCTTTCCTTGACTGTAAACCTTTTCAATCGGGTTGAATTTGGATTCGAATATGAGGTAGGTTCATCCTTTAAATATGATTTGATGTTGATCAAGACATTAATTATATACTTATCCCAACCTAATCTTAATCTCTAATCCTAACTTATTAATTCTCAATCTTGGAATCATTAGTTAAGAGTCACTGCTATAATTTATGATGTCCGCAACCAGAATCTTGACCTTTATCTCATGCTCAGATCAAGTTTTGTTTCCAATTGGATGTCTTGATTAGTCCAAAACATGGATGCTTGTACGTATCCCTAGCCAAATTAAAATGAAAAAAACTCTAAATGTTCAAATTGAAGTGAACTTCGTGAATCTTTTGGCTAACTT
>JAOQMQ010000004.1:24377847-24388362 GCA_027563845.1 Erythroxylum subrotundum | reverse complement strand
ATCCCTAGCCAAATTAAAATGAAAAAAACTCTAAATGTTCAAATTGAAGTGAACTTCGTGAATCTTTTGGCTAACTTAGTTCTTCTCGATTCTAATACATCCAATTTGCTACATCAAATCGTCCTAATCCTATACACTTTTAGTCTAAAATTCCGCCATAAAGAGGAATTTAGGGAGGTTTGGTAGTACGCAGTCTTATCCTTACATAATAGAGATGATGTTTCTGATAGACCCACATGTAGATGTGAAAATTAAAGAGTGATGCAGGTCAAAGAGTAAATAAGTAAAATCGGCTCGCTAAATAATTATGTAAATAAAATTATAATAAATACATAAATAAATAAAAATAAAATATAACTAAATGATATACTTAATGGTGTCCAGTTCTACTAGTACCTGATAAGTTGCAAAGTTCGGTTTTTCTTGTAGCTATTCGATATCTATATATTTCCTAATCCTTGAAATCAGGATTATGACAAGATTGAAAAACGTACGATATATTTGCATGTCATGTTAATCATTCTAACTCCATGTTTCTCACAGTTTAATTAGAAATTCATATGTAGTTGTCACTTCGTCATTATTATGCTAATCATATAGCAAATCACTAGTCACTGATAGCTCTTTTGGAATTCTGTATTGATAATTACAAACCCAGCTTAATTATTGTTCGGAATAAGTAGGCATTGCTTGCTGTAGTTCCCAACTGGATGGTCTTCGAATCATTGAGTGTAAAAGATGGATGCTTCTATCCTTAGCCAAATGGATGGTCTTTCGCAGTTGTTTTGAGCCTGGGACTACATATCTTTCAGGAGCTCCCGATTTTGATCCAAGGTCTCATCTATTGAGACAAGCAAGGGACTTGGTATGGCAGAACTCTACTTTAGTTAGGGTGTTTTTATGAGTGTTTTGTGTTTTTTAACCTTTTGTAAACAAAAAAAGAAAAAGAAAAATAACATTCTAAACGTGAATATTAACACATCCAATTGCTACTGAGTAGCAACAAACAAACATGTACATGGGCTATCTCTTTTCTTTTCTCTGCTACTGTTTTTCTATTAGTAGCAGTCAATTGTCAACATTTGTTTATATTCTTATCTTTGTCATTTTCAATTTGTATTCTATTATTGAAAAATCCGTTTTGTATATAAACTCTTACCAATAATGAAAAACCATGGCTGCGCAGCTCTTCTTTTACTTTTTGTTAATCAACTTTGTATCTTACCTAATCATTGCAATCAAGCTTATGTCAAGAATAGAAAAGACTATGCATATCATCATCATTTTAGCCATTCAAACTCCAACTTTCTCACAGTTAGAATTTGAATCTTTCTTAATTTTGTGGTTTATTGTCATTCGTATAACTTTGTCATCATACAACATTATTATGTCTTTTTAATGAAGAAAATTATCTCACTTACATCATACCAAAAGTAAGCTTGGCTTTATGGATGAATCTATTAGACCATCCATAAAGCCAAAAGTAAGCTTGGCATCACATGATTCACCAAAACAATGCGTATGAATAAGTGGCAATTCAATGGTGTTTTCTTTGATTTTCAATTTCCGTCATCATACTTTTCATGATAATGTAAGATATTTTATGACAATACAAGAGATGTGAAAAGATTTAGAGGAATGATTTTTACAATACAACATTTCTCGTATTTATCAATCGAAAAAGCTTGTTTGTTTTTATTTTTATTATTAATTTTTAAATCTTATAAAAATCTATTTATTTAAAATTTTTAAATTCAAATTGATCGAGATTTGAGTCAAGTTTGAAAGAGTTGACATCACTTAACTCGAATGGTTCATTGTTATTTTGTTAATCGACCGAGATTCAAGTTAAGTTTGAGAGAGTTGATATGACTTGGATCGAATATTCTGTCATTTTTTTCTTAAAACTTAACAAAATTATTTTTATTCAATGACTAAAGATCCAACTAGTCAAAATAACAATGCTTTGCCTAAATTCCATTCGGGTTTCAAGTTAAATTAGGTTCAAAAAATTTAATCAAATTCGAGTTATTAAAGGCTTGTCTTGGACGAATGCCATCTCTAATTATATTGTTACATTGCTTGTTCTTCTTATCTTCATCTTGATGATGTTTCACCAAAATTCTTTGGTAATTTCCATGCTCCAACTTAAAAGAGGATACTATCAGTTGGAGCATGGAAATTACCAAGAATTTTGGTGAAACATCATCAAGATGAAGATAAGAAGAACAAGCAATGCAACAATATAGTTAGAGATGGCATGCGACCAAGCCAATCCAAGATACATGGAAATGAACCGATTATTGAAATTGCTCAAGATATTATTTTTTAGCTTCTAAAATCTATTTCTTAATTCAATATCCCTCTTACAACAATAGAAAAGATTTATGTATACCATTGTCATTTAATCAATGATTAAAAAATTCAATTAATTCGATCATTTCAACTGTTAAAATCTTGAATTATCCAATTTTTTAGTTTAGTTTTTAACTTTTCAGTTCAATTTATTTTAATAAATCTTTTTTTTGAAAAGTTACTTTAATAACTCTTGTTGTTAAAAACTTATCAATTTATTAATTAATCGGTTAATTTTTGTAAATTATAAACTAAAATAAATCAATTAATTTTCATCTAATAATCTTTTTTTTCAATTAACCTTCAAATCCTTCAATAGATAAAGATAATATCTTTCAATCATATTTCAAAATTTTTAATTTTATTTAATCTTTAGTTAGTTTTATGATGGTCTAATATTAATTGAACCTTTTAAACCTTAAATCTCTTATTTTATCAGTTTAAATTTCAGTCCAATTTTAAAAACATTGATTTTAATCACTTAAGCTCCCAATTTTCTACAAATTGGAAAATAACCTTTCTCAATCTTATGGTTTATTGTTACTGAGATAGGATCTTCCCGAATATTTTGGCTTTTAGTTTTGGTTCTGCCCTAATTTAGTTAATTTTATGGCAACTCACTCTGAAAGCAACTTTATGAACAATCCATTGTAATTTTTTAACTTGTCCTTAACAATCGATCTTATCCATTCCTAATTTGTGAAAACATTGTATCACATCATATATAGTATCATACACTATCAGGATTACTATCGTTCATAAATCTCCAAACGTAACAGTCATTGACAGGAACGACTTTATAATGGTACAGTTGAGCACATAAATAAACAACGTAAACAGACATTTCCTTTTAAATGCCATCCAGTGGAATGAAGAGCGGTACTATCTGTTTTTTCTTGTTGAATATATGTACATGTAGATGCTTGCCTTGCCTCTCAAGCAACTTTTGGATCCTGCTGAAAGCTGTATCCTGTCTCCTTTTCTTCAACAAGGACTACTTACTTAGTTACTGTGAACTCTTTCCTTAAGCATTCAGCGTGATGGTGATGGCTGCTCAAATTTCACTTTAAAGAACTTTTTGAGTTCAAATAAATAGTATTTCACAAAGTGTTCTTACCTCAGTCAAGAAAGTCTTATAATTAATAATGCTTAAAACCTTATCCATTGTGATTAAAAGGATGCTATGCTTTTTGTATTGTACAACTTATTTTGGAAATTGCAATCACGATTAGAACATTATAGGATAGAGGGATTCTCACGGAGCCAGAATAGACCATTTGATCGATGCTGCTTATTATATCTATTTAATTTAGATACTCGATGAGTTGTTTGTTCTATGCATTTGGAGGTTATGTGAATGATATTGGTTTAGCGTTCCAATCGACATGCTTAAAAGGAATTTTTAACTATACACTTAAATCAAAATTGCCTAATGATAAGACGTTGCATGAATACAAGGCAGCTTCGATGTTCCAATCAATGATTTGGCACATTCCTGATTCCAATAACGCAAGAAACCCTTTTAAAACGAGAAGATACAAAATCCTTCAAATTGCTTACCTTCTCTCTGGCGCAATGTTTTAAAAATTGAATTAGAAGTTAAACTGGTATGATAAGAGGTTTAATTTTTAAAGGGCTCAACAAATATTATACTACCTTAAAATAAGTTAAACATTGAATAAAATTAAAGAATTTAAAATATAATTGAAAGAGATTGTTCTTGCCAATTAAAGAATTTGAAGTTTAATTGAAAAAAGAGATTATTAAATAAAAATTAATTGATTTATTTTAGTTTATAAAATTTATTAATTTACAAAAATTGATCGATTAATTAATAAACTGATCAAATTTTAACAACAAAAGTTATTAAGGTAAATCAAATCAAAAATTTGAAAACTAAATCAAAAAATTAAACGGTTCAAAGTTTTTAAGGTTAAACCAGCCGAATCGGTTAAATTTTTTAATCATCGCCCTAAATTTTGTTTACTCGAACACTGCCCTTAAGCTTTGATCATTGTTATGCACGACTTAAGGGCCCAAATTGAAAAATTCCAAAGGAGTGTAGTAGTTTCCCAAATTTCTGGTTTGGTTGCAGCAGTTTTTAGTACAAACGAAAGCAGAAAAATTAAATGTAAAATAACAAATCAACATCAAAATTTATTAACGCAGTTCGGCACACTTTGTCTATGTCTGCGGGGCCTCACTCAGCTTAATACTTTCACTAAGGACAATAGTTTTATATAAGATTTTACTGAGCCTACTCACTCAACCTTTGACACTACTCCTCATTCTCATAACCCGTGAAAGTATTTCACTCTCAATAGTACGACCGCCTCGTACTAACCTAAACAAAAGATTTTTCTCATCAACTTTTAACAATAAATATAATAAACAGACAGCTCAAGTAATCAAAAATAATAATAAACATAAACAAATCCACTTGAGATAATAAAGACAACTTCCTAAATAATTTAGCTCCTTCAATGACAAATCAAAAAGTTGTTTGCCAATGATACTGTCGTATTCAGCTGCTGGAATTTTTGGACACCACTTCCACTATCAACAACGACACAATCATCATCAAACCAATTCACCAAAAGTCACGCAATGAATGAAAAACAACATCACAAGGAATATAGAGACCATATAATAGATTAGCTGAAAAACTCCCAAGAACACCCTTAATTTGTCGTTGAATAATAGAAGAATACCCAAATAAGAACCAACCATGATGCCAACCAGAAAACAACCAAGTATCGTATAAGCCGAGAGAGAACAAATTTTAACAGCAGAAATACCCACTCAACGACAAAAATAGAAGAGAAACGCAACACACCCTCTTCAGCCCAGGTCATGTCCAGCTGCAAAACAAAAAAAAACACGCAAAACCCAACATGAAAATCACAGTTGCACTCCACCACAATCAACGACACTTACAAGAGAAAAACACAACAATAAGATGGATTAATTATCAACGTGAAATCAGCACAGCTACACACCCATCCAATCGAGTACAACACGCAAAGAGCTCACACAAAATCAGTCAACGAAACCAAACCTTAGAGGGCTCACGATAATCAACAAGGTTCACGTGATTTTTTAATTAAAAGAACAACTGCAGATCTTCCCAAAACTCCATCACCTACACAGAATATGTAGATCATAAAAATCTGCAGAAGTCATGTGATTTCCCAAGAGGTCTTCACTAGATAGAGTTCTATCTCTTTCCAATTTTCTAACAAATATTATCCAAGATAGCTTTTTAATTTTAGCTTCAAGTTATGCAGAAATTGTCGTTAATTCACACCAAAAAATGACAATTCTCCAACTACAATAAACCAACCAAATCCAAGTAATACTATAAGAGTTAAGACATTTAGTGACAAATTTTTTTAGACTAACTATCATTTCGTCACAGATATAAGGCTTTTTGTGATAAAACAATTGATTGACACTATTGTTTGGATTAACTGTGATAATTTATTTTTTTGTCACTAAAACAATAGTAATTATAAAAATTTAGTATTTTTCACAATTAAATTGTCGCTATTAATATATTAATAGTGTCAAATTTTCTTTTATCACTAAGTTCTGTAACTAAAAGCATATGCAATTTAGCACTAAAGTAATTTTGGCGGGAATGAATTGTAATTGTAACAAAACATATGTTGATCACTAATATTTTTCTATTTATTATGACAAAAGATAGTTTGGTCACTAATAGTTTTCTCTTGCTTTGACAAAATAGTTTACCGTTACACGATATTTTACTTTTTGTGACGAAAGCTTTTGTCAATAAAAATTCAATTAGTAGTGCCTACTTAATATTATCACGAAAACATAACTACTATGGTCACTGCTATTTGTAGTTTTGTGAGAAGAAATTTTGTTATCACTTGATCATCAACTTTTTGTTACAAAGGTTATTGTCAATATAAACGTAACAAATTAATGATAACTATTTCTTGTTATAATAACATATTAAAATTAACCACTCTAATGATAAATTTGTCATTATTGTACAAATTTTAAGGACTAGAAACTAACTGTCACAATTTTTTAATATTATTATTTGCAAACAAATCTAAATATTTTCTTATGAAATATTTAAACTACATATATTGATAATCCAAAAGTAATATTTTATATATCAATAGATAATTTCTAAACATAACTTTGAAATTTCATTAAATAAAAATCAAAATAAATAAATGAAAGATTTAGGTCCCTTGAGCTATTTTTTGAGCCTTAAAGTATCCTTTGATGATTCAAGTTACTACTTATCTCAGGTCAAGTATGCTACTGATCTTATCTCTCGTGCTACTTCATTAAATGATAGTACACTTTATTGACAGTTAGTTGGTAATCTTAGTATACTTTATCGACAGCTAGTTGGTAGTCTTATATATCTTATTGTCACTCGTCCCAATATTTTTGTATTTAATTTGATTTGATTTAATTTAATAATTATTAATTATAAGTTTATTTAGTAATTAAAGCATATTTAAACTGAATATTAATTTATAAATTATTTATTAATAAATATTATATAAGAATTAAAAATATAAATTTAATTAACTAAAAAAAATTTAAAACATTAATTTTCAAGTTGTATTATCATAAAAATATTGATATTCAAATTACATTTTTTACCTTATTTTTTCCTACTTTATCATTTGAGGTCAAATATATATAACAAATTCTGTTTTTTGATTTTGTAAATATGTTAAAAGATAATCCACATGGTCATATGTATTACACTAAATTTGAGATAATAAATTTAAAAGTATAATTTTTAATTAAATATTCAAAATTTAAAATTTCAATTTATTAAATAATTTTTAATTTTAAATGATGTGATGTATTTATTAAATATTAAACTAATAAAATAATTTTTAATTTAAGTTTACTTATTTTAAAATGTAGAAATTAAATTAGAAAAATAAACAAAATGTTAAACCCCTTTTAAATTTGTTGTTCCCACATAATTTATACCGTATTGTAAATTTGTAATTACCCTAAATATTTTTGATGATGGTTAATTGAATTTTTATATTTTCCAAATTTCAAGCAAATGAATGGGTTCGTAACAATAGGAATAATAGATCCGTACACTATTTACAAACTCGAGTGGGAGACAATGGGTCAAAGAGTTAGACAACTTCTAGGTTAAAAAGCAGTTGCCATAGCTTAAGCTATTAAAGCTCACCACACAGGAGACTCCGCCGTTGTAGCCATTCTTCTCACCGATAGCCAATCGTAAAGCCAGTTTCGACGACGATGAACACGGTCACAATTTATTAAGATGACGACCCTCGTCAGAGACGTTTATTGAAACATTGACAACACCAGTATTGTCTACTGGCTTTGCCTCTCCATTTTGCTCTCTCTAGTTAAAGCCTTGCAGAAACCCTAAGGAAAATTTAGGAACAAACTGACAACACAATAATGGAGGTGACAATTTTAAAAATTAGACACTGTTAATAGTACCGACTAATATTACTACTTTTTTTTTTACATTAAAAACCATCACGAAACAATAAGAAGCATATAGAAGAGGCAAAAAAACTAAAACCCAAGCTTAGGCTTTACCTCATACACCCGGACTTAGACCTCCTCTAAATTACTCCTAGACAAAGCAACATCAGAACCAATAACAGAAAAAAGAAAACTTGGCAGCGAAGGCCAAGTAAAACGATCTACATACAATAGAGATACCCTTGCTAGAGAATGAGCGGCTCTATTAGCAGTTCGAGGCATCCATAGGAAGGACAGCTGCTGGAATTGAGTCTTAAACTCCTGGCAGTTAGAAAGCACTAAACCAACTTCGGAAAAATTAGAGGAACTAGAATTGAGACCCTTAATAACCTCTAAACAATCGGATTCTAGTAAAACATTATCCAAGTTACGTTGTTTAAGCCATGATAAAGCCTCTTTAATCGACAAGGCTTCCGCAAGTGTAGCATTGGTAATAACAATTTTTGCTTTCATTAAAAATACGATTTTTTGTAGTGGAATATTTTATCCCATCTTAATTAGAATTTGAAACTAATCAACATTATCTTAAGAGTCCAATTATTAAATAAAGTCAAAATTAATAATAAGATACATAACTTATATCTTAACACAAACCAACTAAAATGTCATGCCTTTTCCAATTTCCTTTCGAAGATAGACAAATAACAATCTATATCCTCAACTTGAGAATTAAAAAACGAGTCAAATTTTGAGGAGAAAGTGATGGCTATTTAGGGATGGCAATGGGTTAGATTAGGCCTGAGCCCACTGATCAGGACGTCATTTTTAATAAAACGACGTTGTTTTGTACCTTCCTATTGAGCAAAGCAATCTCAACCCGTGACCCAGTCAACTTAGGCAGAAGTCGGGTTGGGCCAGTGCGGGCCACATTTGCCATCCCTATGGCCATTAAATTTATTCTATTGATCCCCTCTTTAACTTGTTTCATCTTAACATGGACTACGATGACCTAAAGTCGAAAATCACATCGATAATGAAAAAGAAATGACATGCAATATGAATTCTTGATGTTAATAACATTTCCCATGCTTGTAACGATTAAATATATCCAAAATACCAATGTTTTAAAAATTGGGTTAAAAGTTAAAATGGTAAGACAAGAAGCTTAAGATTTAAAAGGTTTAACTGATATTAAACCGTTATAAAATTCGCTAAAGATTGAATAAAATTAAAGAATTTAAAATATGATTGAAAGAGTATATCCTTATCTATTGAAGAATTTGAAGTTTATTTAAAAAAATTGTTAAATAAAAACTAATTGATTTATTTTAGTTTCTAATAATTTATTAATTTATAAAATTAACCGATTAATTAATAAACTTATTGTTTTTAACAACAAGAGTTATTAAAGTAAATCGAATCGAAAAGTTCTCAAAAAGTTAAACAGTTTAAAATTTTTATAGTTAAATCGATTAAATTTTTTAATCATTGCTAAATGCTATTACTATTAAGAAATAAGTGGATAGTGATATTCCATCTTTGATAAGATATCTGACCTAGCTAGTTCTCCTAACTTTTAGGATACTTTACTCTAGTTAATATTAACCCAAAATTGTTCAGTATTATGACTAAATAATAGCAATTAATTTTTAAATTCGTTTTTAATTTCAAGGGTTATTTGATTATATATGTTTGAGGCGTGTCTTTAATTAATTATTTGGCGGGGAAGGTTTTGTCTCATATGAAAATGAGATGTACAAGGGGCCGAAGAAAATTGGTGTTATATAAGCACGGGAGGTGCCAACTAAGGACATGAATTCTTTTCCATGTTATTATAATATTCATATGGAGACCAATATATAATATTTCCTTGTTTTTTTATTACTATTCGTATGGTAGTTGAATTTTCTTATTAACAAATATTAGTTCTTAAAGTCATAACTTTTGAAGTTACTAATAAATTGTAACTAGAGAGAAAAGGAAAGTTAATCTAATTAGTTAATTAACTATTATGAAGTTTAGGGATGTATGTTAGGAATAGTAAAAAAGAGCCTAAATCGGGCTAGAATCGGACTTAGAAGGGTCGATCTAGTACAATCTGAATGGTCCAAATAAAATGATATAATTTTGGTATAACTGAACTTATTGATCAAAATGGCACCATTTTAGGAGGTCAATTATTAAAAAAATTGAGTGCCTGGACTTATTGTCATCCTTAATATATTTGGGTTATTTGGTTTGAAAGTTAAACCACCGTTTACATAATGTATATTCTAATATATGTTATATAGACTTTACTTTTGGTATGATTTTTGGTAGTAATGTTCTTGTGTTTTGGGTATTCTTATAAGATTTGAGACTCGAAATGAAATGAGTTATATTTTGTGTTAGATCTTGTTTCATCTTTTTTTAGGAAAATGAAGTAATTTGGAGAAGAATTGTAATAGCCCATTTCTAGACTTAGCAAATTAAACTGCTAAATGAAGTCATATAAGTCATATCATATGAGAATATATGAAGCGTACTTTATTTGCATGCATCATATTCGCATACATACACAAATCATGATTTGGAGATATTGTAAAGATAGTTTATATACTCAATTGTACTTTATTTGCATGCATCATATTCGCATACATACACAAATCATGATTTGGAGATATTGTAAAGATAGTTTATATA
>JAOQMQ010000004.1:24365193-24377747 GCA_027563845.1 Erythroxylum subrotundum | reverse complement strand
CTCAATTGAATTATTCTGGGGCATGAAAGATTTTAAATGTTTGTGTTGTGATTTTGTGAATGTGAATTGATCATGTCTTGAATTTTGGTTTAATGGACTACAATTAGTGAATTGAAATTTATTATCACATTTGAGTGATTGATGAAGTAATATGAGTATCTAGTATAGGAAAAATGTTGAACAGAAAGATAAATTGATGCATGAAAATTTAGGTTGACTAGACCTATGAAATAGTGACACATGACATTAGTAATAGTGTGACACATGGCTTGATTAATGAGTGACAAATGGTGGCTAAAATGAGTGACAAATGGTGGCTTAATTGGATGAAAAATGGCGTAGTGATTATGAGACAAATGGACTAATTATGGAGTGACAATTGGTAGCTTATAAAAGGAGACATGTAGCATGGGTCTTTATTTGACAAGTGTTTGGACAAGTGTCCAAACCCTCACCGCACTCCAAACCCACGGCACATACACAAAAGAAATATCATCTTTCTCTTGTTTTTGTTACATGCCATCTTATTCTCCCTTCTCATCACCGACTCACACACCCAACCTACACAACTTTGAGTTTTTCCTAAAATTCTACACTTTGCCACTTCAATATTATGTTGTCTTCATCTTGTTGTTGAAATCATCTAACTTCCCTTTTGTTCTTGGAGTTATACTTGCATACTTTGAAGGCTAGGTTAATGTGTTGATTAAGGTGGAACTTGAGCTAAACAAGAAAGTAAAGTATTGATCTTTATGGCATGTTAATAGAAAGATTTTGATGATTAAACTGAGATGAGTGATATATAGGGTTAATGTTAAAGTTATGATAGAATTTGATGAATGAATATATGGTTTCTGTTTCATTTTTTATGCTTGAAAATAGTGGATTATATGGATGATTTTAGGATGGGATTTGAAGTATAATGAAGGTGAATTTATGTTAAATAAAGGTGTTAGTGTAGCGTTCTTGAAATGAGAAAGAATTAGGACTACATGTATGATAGTGAATGATAATTCTGCTTTGGTTGTGATGCATGAAAGACTATGATTTATGAGTTAAGAATTGAATGATTTTGAGTTGGAATTGGTAATCAAATTGATGAGGAAATGAAGTATAATTTAGGTATGATCAATGGATTAGCATGATGCTGCTAAAATTTGGAAAAAAAAAAGATTGAAGGAAATGGATGGTGAATTGTCTATTCACCCATTCCATGATAGTGGAAGCAGCATGAGCTCCTTCCCACGATCGTGGGAAATGCCTTGGAGAAGAAAAGTTTCTATTTTGTCTTTCCACGATTGTGGAAAGGTACCCACGATTATGGAAAATGCTTGGGAAGTGAAAAACTTTGTTTTGTGTGATTGTTGAACCAACTAAGGATAAATTACTTTACTTTGGTGTAAAATTGGATTTGATTAAGGCTTAAAATGAACCTAGAAGGTTGTTTGATTGATTGATTATGGGTTTGATAAGTTTAAGTTGATAAATGATGTTAGAATTAATAAATGGATTGTTTGATATCAATTTATATGAATTTGGGAAATAGGAGTTGTTAAAGAAATGGAGGTGTTCTTATGGATGCAAATGTGATGTAAATGATACAAGTCATAAATTAGGTATGATTGAATGAAAATTGGGAAGTTTTGTGAGTATGGAATGTTAGGAAGTGATGGATAAATGTATGATTGAATGAATTTAAAGTAATAGAGATTTCTTAAGGTATAACATAATTGCAAACAAGTTATATACAAACTATAATGAATGAATGAGCAAGATTTGTAAATAAAGATACATACCCGGGGGAAAATCAATTGAGCATGCATTGAACATGACTTATATACATGTGTATGATTGGGTATTCATTTGATTAACAAGTTAGTAATGTATACATATATGTGTGTATTGCATGATAAAGAAGCACAAATTGACCGATCGCATTCAGACATTGCCGGATCGTCATAGTAATAGCTATTTTGGACCATACTGTGAGTCAACATAAATGTTCTCTCACCATAATCTAGTTGCTTTATTTAAAATTCAGTTATTAAATTGCTACTCATGTAATTGTGTAAATTACAGACCATCAATTGTCCAAGAAGAGTGATATTCAGGAATGTATTGGAAGTATTTTGTAAATGTATGTGAATATGAAAATATATGTTCTCAACTGAATGTTGAATACCGGACTTAAATCCGAAGAATGTGATATATGAATATAATATATCGGATGTGAAATAATGAATGCATCATATATGAATTGTTTCATATCATTACATTGAAATGCATGAACAGATAAAGTAGTTGTGACCGGAGTGACCTAAGTAAAAAAGAGCTTAAAGCTCAAAAATGTGCACAAGGAGCGCAGGCTCAGTTATCAATGAGCTCAGTATCTATAATAGGTACGGAACAATATATAAAATGAACCCGGTATCTACAACAGATGCAAGACAGTTAAATAGGCGCTCGGTCACAACAAAGTAAAAATGAAGTGGACTCACGTGTACATTTGCATATACATATCCTTACATGTATCCTGAAAGTGATTGGAAAGAACCATTAATTGGTGTTGAATAGCGATATGAAATACTTATGTACATGTCGATGATATGAATGATTAAGATGAGTGATGTGATGAATGAGAATTGATTTTAAATAATGTGATATATTTGTGAAATCGATTCTATACTCGTGATATTTGTGTTTTGACATAGGTGAGTACATTGATGATGGTTCATTCACTGAGTTCGCAAACTCATCAAAATTGCAACGTTGATTTTCAGGTATTGGGGTAACTTACCTTTTAAGACAATCTAGTAGCAGCCTAGTATTGTCTGTTTTGGAACCAAGAATGACTCAAAGGTCTGGTCAGCCGATTCTGCAGCGTTTAGTCAGATTATTTTGGTCTAGTACCCTATTTTATGTTGTACACGTTGTATAAAGCTGTGAACTATCACATGTTATGTATTGTATAAACATCAATTTTGAATGTACTAAATGTTTATGTTTATGAATCAAATGTAAAGAGTTTCAAATGTTTTGGTAATGTAAATACATGGATTATAGAATGTAATGACAATGTAAGCTTATGGCTATGAATTATACGAGGAAACTTAGTTCTTTGAAATGTTTATGTTCTATATGATGCCATGATAAGATGATGTGATTGCTTTAACATGCCATTCCCATAGGGTATATTCTCGGATAATCTATCGATGTTAGGGTATATGCATTATGGTACAAGTGTGGTGTTACAAGAATTGAGCCGATTTTATGCAAATTTAAAAAATGTGAAGAAAGGTTCAAGAATAGGACACTGTATTACTGAACATGTTCCATCAAGTACGATTCTCCTTCTCCAAAAAATATTTCATCCAGGGAGTATGACACTTACACACTATCATGTTAAGGCTGTGTTCTTAAAAGGGAAATCCTGTTTATCCTTGCATAGCCAACATGCCCCCATGTTCAACCTATGTCACCAATACAATGCTTATGTCGTCCCGTGTTTAACCTTGTGTTGATAGTGTTGGTTTACATTAAAAAAAAATCTATAATGTGAGGCAAAGTAGTATGGTGCATATATGGACACGTATTAGGGTCGTGTTGGGCATAAAAATTAAGTGTTTAATTTATTAAAAAAAAGAAATTGTCGACAAAAAGGAGTTTTTTTGGATAAATGAGTTTTAGAGCTAAAAGAGTCAACTAACAACTATTCAAAATAGCTAGAGATCAAGTGGAATGACTTTTTAGAAAAGGAAGATGAATTTCAACAAGACTCATCAAGAATTTAAAAATTCAAAGTATGAACTTGTTAAGTAAAAGATGATTATTAGGCAGGCAATGTTGAGAATACTCATATGTGAGTGGTAGCCTATGCTTTAACAATGACACAAAAAAAAAAAAATATTGATGAGCATTCTACATACTTTGAAACTATTTCCTGTAATAATTTTGCTAAATGCTTAGTAGCTACGTATGAAGAGATTGAGTTCCTCTAGAAAAATGTCATTTGAAAGTTAGTGAAATCACTTTTAAAGAAGAAAATCATTGGCTACAAATGATTATTTATGAAATAAAGCCAACGTTTTCAACATGAAAGATGTCAAGTGCAAGGCTTAATTTGCTATTCATATTGGGTGTTATTGTTGTTGTTATTGTGATGCCATTAAGTTGAAACATATGAATGTTAAAATATCTTTTCTAAATGCTAAACACAAAGAGAAAATCTACATGTAGCAATCCGAAGGTTTTGTTGTTGAAGTGAAAGAAGATCATGTTTACTTGTTGAAAAAGTCTTTGTATAAGTTTAAATAGTCACCTAGATAGTGATGCAAAAGCTTTGGATCATTTATTATTGATCTTAGGATATATGTGTTTTCTATTAGTAGCTGTGAAGATGGTTGAAAAATAAATTTACATTGTCTACTACAAAATTTGAATATATAGTTATTGTAAGAGCTTTCAAAGAATCTATTTGGCTGAGAGGATTGTTTATTGAACTCACTTTAATTCTAAAGTCATTGTGATTCATTATAATAACCAAAGTGATGTATATTTAACTAAGGATAAAATATTTCATATTACCAAAAAAAAGGATAAAATATTTCATAAGAAGACAAAGCATGTCATCGAGATGTTATTTCTCGTGATGAAATTATAATAATAGATATGATGACTAAGTCTCTTGCTATTTCGAAACTTAAATATTGCTTAAATTCAACTAAAATTGACTATATTTGAGATGCCATACATAAAATATTAAAATTTACAGCTAAAGTCAAGATAGTGACTTATGAGGTGTCCTTGAATTAATATTTAATAATGAAAATTGTCTTATATGAATACTATATACACAAAATTAATATTATATACATTAATACACTATTTTTTTTTCATGTTTTCTTACTATTTATATGGAGGCCGATGCATAATATTTTCATGTTTTTTATTATTTATATGCCGTCTAATCATATGTTTAGGCATAGGTCTTAAACTTGAAATTAACAACTTCTAAAATTAAAGAAAGTTAATTTTATTAATTAAGAGTTTAATCACCTTTCATTCCCCAAAATGTCACAGTAAAATTTTTTACTAAACCAAATTATATAAAATTTGTATCTTGTTTTCTTTACTTTTTTAAATAAATAAATATTTATATGTGACTTTAAACACTCTGTTCTTGATGATATGGTGGCATGTGAGTTAAGGGAAACACTAGCGAAGTAAACATCACCTGATCTTTTAACCACAAATTGGTGGTGCATGATCACACGTGAAGCTTCTGCTGTATCCAAGAGCATTTTACCTTATCGATTGGCCTTGACTCACGGACACATTGCTTTCCTCTTTTCTCATTCACCAAGTGGTTAGCAAAAAAGTTGATCCTAACCCACTAACAATCCACGCCTCTTTGGATCAATTAAGGCAAGGCGATACCAGTTTGTCTCCGTTCCTCTTCTTTATGATGCCAAGTACACCGAACCTTCTTCATGATAAATCCATTTATCCTGGAAAAGTTGACTTCTGATTGTATTATTAAAAGGAAAAGATAGGTGTACCTATGGTTGTGTGTGTCCAGAACAAAAGCGTGCTTGGATTTGTGGACTAGGTATCATGACGTTGGTGTTGCAAATAATGGAGTTTCTGATTCTTGGAAACCTGAAACTGATACCTGCATTTCCTGGTCTGAACAGGTTCGAAGAGAAGAAGATTGCAACATGTAGAATAGACCTTATTACGTGTCCCGGATCATTCATGAAAAGGTAAAAAACGAAGAAAATGCGGAACACCTGATTTCGGTTCTATTCCAACTTTCAAAGTAGTCCACATGTCCCCACCCTCGCCAACTCGTCCCTTACGCTTTGAGAGAATGGGCCGCATGAGGCACGTGCCACACGCGTCCATCACCCTTTGGAGCCATGTTGGAGGGCACACACCTGATCACCCTCTGACGGGGAGGGCGATTTTCGACAACCCCGGGAGTCTTTTTCCACTTTCTAGCTCATTTTTAACCCGTTTTTTATAGCTAGCCTTATGTATACCACTTTCATTTAATCATATACTTAAAAAACTGAAAAAAAATGAATCAAAAACTATCGAAACTAATGGATGAAAATTGAAAAAAACCTTCGTTTCTGGCAACCCGGTCACCTAACCGTTCTGATACTACGTGTAACACGTAGCATAGACCTTATTACATGTCCTGGATCGTTCATAAGAGAGTAAAAAATGAAGGAAATGCAAAATACCTTATTTCAGTTCCATTCCAACTTTCAAAGCAGTTTCCGTAGCCAAAACGAGCTCCAATTTTTTGGGATTTTTCCAGGAATCATTCACCGACACATGGTTATTATCTTTCTACAATTTTCTCAAAACATAAGCGCTCTTAACAAGTCAGAGAATCTGCATGCTTACGAATGATATGAGCAACTGCAAGAGACCTTAACCTTTATATATAACTTTTATATGAGACTTTCTCATCACAGGCTCGATATGAGTCTGTTTTGTTGTTACTTCTTAGTCCAGCTCATTCCACCCAAGTAAATATATGAATCCAAAACCTCGTACGGTTCGACCTCACCAAATTATATATTTAATCTATTAATACTTCGGCCTCATTGGTATTCGATTATACCTTTGATATTTGATATGTAATTTTATTCAAAATAATAAATATAATATTTTTAAATATAGTAAAAGTTATCAAAAAGTTAAAAAAAGGCTCCAAATGACTAAAAAATGGATTTTAATTAACTTTAAAATTCGTAAACACTAATATTAAAGTATGCTATGGAAGTACTGCAGTGAGTGTTGTTACTTTTGACAAGCTTCTCGTGATTGGTCAGTCGACACATGAAAAGAAAAGCTTTTGAATAATCGAATAGAACTGTTAACATATTTCTTTTCAACGAGTGGACGACAATTTTAGATGCCTCAGTGGAGGATTCAAATCTTCCTTGCTGCTTCTTGTAATGGCTAAAACATTGCATTTTGTGTGTGTACTTTTAATATGTAAAGTGATGGGTTGCTGTTATTCTTCAGGATCCCCTCTTTGAGAGGTGTTGGATCAATGACTTCTATTACCTTTTTTGAATACACAAAACATGATTGTTTCAACCATTCAATTCTTTGGCCAGTATTGTTTGATTAATTTGTGGTGGAGACACAGGTACCTATTCAAAATCAACTGCTGAGGTCGAGCTCGTCCATTATATTGTATGTCAGTTTTTGTCTCAAGTTCAGAGAACTTTCCGAACAAGGCTCTCTTAAAGAAATAAAAATATTTCATAAACTTTAAATTATCAATGTCGGACTTACGGTAAAATAAAATGTTTAAGATTTAAAACGTTTAACCGATATTACACTATCACAAAATCGACTAAAAATTGAATAAAATTAAAGAATTTAAAATATAGTTATTCTTATTTATCGAATAATTTAAAATTTAATTTAAAAATATATCATTAAATAAAAATTAATATATTTATTTTAATTTATAACAACTTATTAATTTGTAAAAATTAACTGATTAATTAATAAATCGATTTGTTTTTAACAACTAAAGTTATTAAAATAAATCCAAGTGAAAAATTAAAAACTAAACCGAAATTTTGAATGGTTCAAATTTTTTACAGTTGAATTAGCAAAATCGATTGAGTTTTTTAACGATCGGAAATTATCAATTTACTAGGGTTAAAAGCTTTGGAGGCTCAACACGGATGGTGCTTATAAACGATCTTCCTCCTCAGCTATAGCCGGCAGCCTCCTTCGGGACAGTTCCAGCAACTGGTTAGGCGGTTTTAGCCAAAATCTTGGCTGCTGCTCCTCGGTGTCGGTTAAGCTCTGAGGCATTTATACAGGACTCACGATCGCGTGGAACCTAGGTTATCGCAGGATTGAGCTGGAAGCTGACTCAGCAGTGGCCATCCACCTCATCTCTTCCACGTCTAGCCGCTCCCAGACCCATAATCCCATAGTTCAGGGTATCCATGAACTTTTTACGAGCAACTGGACGGTGGTCTATCGTCATATCTATCGTGAGAGCAACCGCTGTGCGCATAGACGAAGATACATGGGGTCCAGTGGTGCACTGAGCCCTCCAAAATTTATAAAATTAAATATTATTTATTTTTAATATATATATATATATATATATATATATGATGACAGAGTTATTTAGAGTCCAGTGGTGCATTGGGCCCTCCAAAATTTAAAAACTTAAATATTTGGACCCTTGTATCTTAAATTTCTGGCTCCATCACTGGTTGTGTGGATTGGCTAGCGACATATGCTACACATTTTGCTCTAGGAACTACTTTTTTTTCCTTCCACCAATTGGGTGCCATGTCATCCTTTTAAAAGATATGTCGGGAATTTGTTTCCCTCGCCTCGTTATGTAATCGTTTGTCTTTCCCCTCTTTTACGAAAAAAAAAAAAAAGCCTTTGGAGTTTCAGCTCTTTCTCATCTACAATTTGAACTCCTCAAAACTGATCTTCTTTCGTGCATTGCTGTATTGAAACACTAATCGGAGGATTTTCGTTTCCAATTATATTATAGATCAAAACTATGCATGCTTTCCGTTAAACTCTAAAGAATATCCTTATCAACTCAAACATGACGAAGTTGTAATGATTGTCTCCGCCAATACTTAGATTCTTGTGGATCATTAGATATTTGTTCATTTGACTTCTAGTAAATTACAAAGATAACGAATGTCCCTCCCTCTTAATCATCCCTGTAATGACTCTCTTCAGGCGGTGATAAAGACCCAAACCAATGACACACTCATGACACATGTGATGGGGAAACATTAAGAGTTGATGGAGAGGACTTTGGTGATCAATGAAAAGAGGTAGATTAGTCCAAAGGCCACATATTGTTTGAAACATAAACACATACGACTTTAATAATGGCCGGATGCTAAATTCTCTATCATCACATTACATGTTAAAGTTTGTCCCTACTTGAAACTCCGTCGTAAGTGATCAAGGACTTGGAGATTGGAAAATCACGCCATCATAACACATTACATGATGAAGAGACAAGTAATCGGAGAGGTTAGAAGTCATAGCAAATGATCTTCGAGACATTTCTGCTCCCACTAAAAGAGAGGGATACATCAAGAGTAATATATTCTTCCATCCTCATCTCCATAAATGGGTTCCACACCTCTGCTTTCAATCTCAAACTTGCCAAGTTTTGATAGGATTAAACATCAACTACAAAGTTCCGAAGTGGTAAGTTGCCATCCCAATAACTTATTGGGTTTGATTCGAATTCGTCCATTTCCTCATAAGTAAGAATTTATTTTTATCGAATTTTTTATTAATTAATTGAGTTGAGTCGCTTATTTAATTTAAAAATTATTAATTAATTAAATAATTTATTTCAAATACATATTTAATAAATTACACATTAATAATTATAAGTTTTTATATTAAAAAGGGTTAATTTAAAAAAAATCAAATTTTACGATCCTTGTAATTTTAAAATGTTTTAATTTTGAATTTTTAACAACTCATTAAATTACTACTTTTTATTATGTAATTATTACATCAAACTCTTTTACTAAAATTATTTTATTAGTTATGTCAGGAATCTCACATCGTACAAGTATACAAACCTTCCCCTCTTAAGCTAGCTCAAGCTAGCTTTTAGGGGTGAGTTAGGCTAAGCTAACTCAAAAGGGGATGTTTGCACACTATTATAAATTGTTAAATGCTCTCATACTTGTCTGATGTGAGATTCTTGATATACCCCCCTCAGCCCAGAGCAGGGCTGTACATCTAATGGACATATTAAGCAAAGAGACAGAACTGGACACCGTCCCAAACCATCGAGACAAGCAGGCTCTGATACTATATTAAAAAAGGACTAACTCACCTCCAAAAATTAGCTTAAGAGGGGAGGTTTACACGTTATTATAAATTATTGAATACTCTTATATTTGTCCGATGTGAATACTAGACAAGTTATTTTTATTCCATTAATTTTGAGTTGTCTTCCTTTAATTAAGATCTTATCAACATTTGAAACGTAAGGGAGTGAAGATGCATATCAAGTTTATCCTAATGATTATTCAAAGAAGATCATTTTGAAAGATAAATTTGTGTTACAACTCGCATGGGATATGTTTTGGAAGACCAAATTGTTGTATTCCGAGTGTGTTAATACGAGGAACGTGGCTTGAGATATTGACTTTTGGGTCCCAAAACACTTACACGTAACCATTGTTTGGAACAACTCTCCAGCAATTTGGCACGTGGAAATTACGTGTTGCTCTTGAAAACACCCCTCAGATCCGCACTAAGCTGTCATTTTGTTTTTTTTTTTTAAGGTTTTATCTTTTGAAATTGTTGCCAGAATTTAATTGTGTGACGAAATAATACATAGGGAGGAAGTTGTATTGATCATTGAGCTTTTATGAATAGAGACAAAATATTTAATTTCCCTATGTGGCTTAGTTAGATTAGGACCTAATTGCCTACTCTTAGTCATCTGTCTCTTTCTTTTATAACAGAACATCTAACCTGTCCATTATTTTCCAATTATGGATGTAATAACAAATTTCTAGACAAATGTTTAATTTAGTCATCGTAATTGTTTTAAAAACTAGATCAGAACTTAAATTGATAAAACAAAAAATTCAACTGATACTAAATTGTCATAAGACAGGCTAAATATTAAATAAAATTAAAGAATTAAAAATTATTTTCATTCATCGAAGAATTTGAAGTTTATTTGCAGAAAAAGATTGTTAAATAAAAATTAATTGATTTATTTTAGTTTATAAGAACTTATTAATTTATAAAAATTAACCGATTAATTAATTAAATAACTAATTTTTAACAATAAAACGTAAAAGTTAAAGATCGAACCAAAAAATTGAACGATTCAAAATTTTTATGCTTGATCCGACTAAACCGATTTGATTTTTTAACCATCGCTTATAATTTTACTAAATTTGTATTCAACAATAGATTTTATATATTAAATCTTAACATACCCTTAATTAATTTTTTTAATTGCAGGAACGAGTATACTATACACTAACAATATTTAATTATAATCCATAAACTGAGATTCTATTTGATACTAAAAATTTAATGTTGAGTGAATTTTTAATAAACATTAAAGTGAGGAAGGCTATACAATGCCATTGAATTGCCTTTGTCTTGTTCATTAAGCAAGCGGTGGACTAAAGTCACAGAGACGTGTAAACCTCTAATGGATTTGCGCAGAAAACTTGCACTTGAGTGAGCCATGAATCAGACACTGAAGTGGCAAAATTGTACAGATTTCAATTCTAATGCATTAATTAGTATTTGCTTCGTCTTTAATGAGTCTCGTAAAGGGGAACACCGGCAGACAAGTTCTCTGAAAACAATGCTGCCTCGTGGCTTCAAGGTAGAGTCCAGAGTAATATTACGGTGTCTTATTGTATCTAATAAATCTTAGTCATTTATTTATATGAGTTTCGCATGGGTCCCATGTAGGTCCAGCAAAATAAATGATTGAGATTTCATGAGACAGAATAAGACAGAGTAATATTAGACATGATATCTTGTCTCCTCAAGGTAGGCTTTCCTGTAACTGCAGAATTATGAGGAATCTATTTGGGCCTTAACCTAGTATAAATATTGGGTATCGACGTGTGATTGTTGAAATGGATTCTTTGAAGATAATTAACATTCTCTCCTCTTCTATTATAGTTTTAACTAAGATAATTTTTTGGTAGTAGGTACTCGTGGCCTTTTATACCAAGCCTGGGAAGTGCAGCTACAACACGTGAGTCGTGAAGGAAACTAATGTACCGATCGAGTCGCCTCTATTACAGTGATGTCCAGTCCAAGTCTTCATATGCTTTAAGAGCCTTCACTGACGGTTGTGGAATTACAAGTTATGCAGAACCCTACGTTACTTAGGGTGTCATTTGTTTGTTTTTTATTTTCCTTCCCTTGTAGCCAAAAAAAAAAACTTATTTTCCCACCTTTAATATGCCCTATATTCTGATGCGATCACAATCGTTTAATTTTTGCGAGTTTTATTTATTGAATAAATAGATTTTTATGAAACAAAGCTAAAATAGGATAATAGGAATATGTGATTTGATCCCATCGTATTAAGACTTGAACTAGCCAGTTTCAAATAATTTTATATTTTCTGACATTATATACACAACACGTAACATTTATTAATAAGTACATTGATTAATTTACAGTTTTAGCCTACCTCCCTTCTCCTAACATTTGATATATAATCTACTATTCCAACTTAATATTTCGTAGAAGAGTACAAATTAAGAGCTGTTTGAGTTCACTTCTATTTTTTGTTATAGTTTTTAGTTTTTATTTTATTTTCAAGTAAAAGAATCTATTTAATTGTTGGTGTCAATGTAATAATATTTTTATTACTGATAATAATTATATATTAAATAAAACTTAAAGATAAAATATTTTTCATTAATTAAATTTATTTTAATATCTTAAATAATATTTATTTATAAATTATCAATTAAAATATTTTATTTTTATTAAAATAATAAATTTTATTT
>JAOQMQ010000004.1:24333961-24353597 GCA_027563845.1 Erythroxylum subrotundum | reverse complement strand
CACCAATATAAAAGTAAGGCACGAATAATTGGTACTACTTTGTTTTTTACCTGGATCCGATTCTGTCTTCGCCCTCAGCCTTGTCAGCGTCGTCAGCCTTTCCTTTGTTGTTCCTGTTCTTCAATTGAGCTGTTTTGATTCTTGCTTATTAAGGTTTGTTTCAATAAATTAGGGTTTGTTTATGTTTATGTTCTTTGTTTTAGTACATTAATAGCTCTCCCCGCTCTCTCTCTCTGATTTACGTCTATTGACAAAAAGAAGAAAGATATGCTAGCGGGAAAATTCCCGCTTCAATTTTTTACTTTTTTTTAGTTTAATTTTTATTATTATTATTTTATTTTGATTTTTGTTAAATTATGTAAGAAAAAACTCACTAGAGGAAGGAGTTTTTTTTAAGAAAAGCCAATGATAATATGACATGTGTCATACAATTTGCCACGTGGCATCCAATTTTGCTTCAACCTACTGAGGGGTATTAGTTGCAGGTAACAAACAAGTTCAAGGACATTATCCTAGAATTTAATAGTTGAAGGGCATTATCCTAAAAAAGTTAATAGTTCAGGGGCAAATTTCGGTGGAAACCCATCAGATTTATGTTTAACCTTGTATTCCCACTTAGCGCCTGTAGCCTTCTTTTCTGTAGGCAAAAGTACTAGCTCCTAATTCTATATATTCCTTTCAAAAGCTTCCAAATTGTAAAAACAAAGAGGAATTAGATAATTATGAGGTATCATAAACAATTGGTGAACATTTAAAGCTTCCTAATTATTGTTGAGAAGAAGCATGCGCAGGACATTTGACACAAAATCTTGCAAGCCAAGTAGGATTTTTCTTAACTCTCTAACTTTAACTAGTGCTACCATTGATTTGTACTTGAATATGTAGAAAAATGGTATGGTCACAATCATTTATACCAAGCGGGTAAGAATTGGAGAATCATTCTAGTCATCAAAACCAATAGCAAAAGGCGAAGCCAGTACACTCTCTTGTGTTGCAACGGGAGTAAAAGAAAAAGTAATCTTATAACCTTACACTACACTCTTTTTGCATTGATAGTGCTGCACAATCCCTCCCTTTCCCTTAACCAATCTCCTGAATCTCTTCTACTATATCGCTCTACACTCTTTTTGCATTGATAGTGTTAAACAATCCCTCCCTTTCCCTTAAGCGACACAGGGAGCAAAAGAAAAAGTAACCTTATAACTTTACACTACACTCTTTTTGCATTGATAGTGTTGCATAATCCCTCCCTCTCCCTTGACCAATCTCCTGAATCTCTTCTACGTACTATATTGCTCTACACTCTTTTTGCATGGATAGTGTTAAACAATCCCTCCCTTTCCCTTAAGCAATCTCATGGATCTCTTCTACTCTGTCACTCAGTTATTCCAGCTTGAAAATTTATCCTACTACTTCCTCTTCAAAAGGTAAGCTTTTCTCAAAGTTAACATTAACTACCAACCTCATGTTACTCTGACCTTTGGTTTTGCTATGCTGCTAGCACTATAGATATCCAACCACCTTGAAGCAGTTATCTTATGTGTACCCAGCATCTTGATCACAATAATCATAACGACCTTTTTCTTTCTTCGACTTAAAAAAACCTTCTTTTCATCCCTTTTTGATGACTGATTTTATGATTTTGTGACAATTGTTGTCTCTTTAAGCTTCTACTCTCAATATCATCAAAATGTTTTGTTAATAGAAGGTAAAGAATTATGTAATATCATCCGACTTCTCATTTGATTATATCCTTCATACAACTCGTCAAGAATAGCATCAATCTACTCGTATTCTTTGCTTCTTCAATCTGTTTTATTACTCTATGATTAAAACGTAGTTAGGGATCTAGCTCTGTCAACTCATTCCATAACTTCAATGTATATCTACCAAATCCTTAAAAATTGAATTTAGTATCCACTAAATCACCATATAATCTACCATCTAAAATTATTCAAACTCAAATCAAATCATACCCAAACATTTTAACCTTGTCATAAACAAACCCTAATTTGTTCTTAGTGATCTATTGTTAGATCCAATCAAAGATGTTGCTACAAAATTCATACATAAATGATCGAAATTTTGCAATTGAAGCGAATCATCCTGACTTCTTTTGTTGTTCATTTTGGACCTTCGATTGCTCAAAGAAGCATCCACATTATTAAGTGACCGTTTCACCACAATAGCTTAAGCTGTTGTGTGGGGCTAACTTAATTGGTTTTATATATTCACTAACACATCCCATCAAGTGAAAGCCCTTTGGGCTTGAAACTTACACAGACTCACTCTACCTTGTGCTGAATAGTAGGTAGGTGGTAGGATTTGAACTCACGACCACTTGGTCACAAAGGCTCTGATACCATATTAAGTGACCATTTCACCACAATAGCTTAAGCTGTTGTGTGAGGCCAACTTAATTAGTTTTATATATTCACTAACACACATAACCTTAGTATGTTGCTTTTTCTCCGCAATTAGAAAGCCAACAAAAATACTGAAACTATGCAACACTATCAATTAACTTTTATTTTCTATGTGATATTGTATCTATACATATACGAAGAAAAAAATTACAAAAATGCCACTAATAGAAAGAACCCTTGTCGTCTACATTAAAACATTCACTCACAGCTACCTCCACAACTGCCTTATATCTCCAATCGAGATGCCCTGAATAGTTCCTAGTTCGTTAGATGTTAGGTGCTTCCTAAGACCAATTTCCTATTAGCTTACTGCACGGGATAAACAGATATAGTTCGTAACGACTGAATTAACGCACACCATGGACATAGTCTAAGTTTAAGAATCAACACCAAGAAAGAGAAAGGTATTGAAGGATGTAAATAACTCGTAATCCATCGCTACAACAAAAGATACAATTGACTACCTTTTTGTGGTAATGATTTGAGAATTCATAGCTAAATGTGAGAATCATCGCATGAGTCAGGAAAATCATCGCAAGGTGCTTATCCTTTAACAACGATTATGAAAATCGTAGCGAATTATTTGCTTTTGGAGTCAATTTTTGTAAATCGTTACCAAATGCTTAATAACAAAATAACTATCTTATTTATAAATATGAATTCATTAACTTTGAGTTGATCAATTTGTAACTAAACATCATATCGAAAAATTCAAATTTAATATTATTGACAATGATTCTCAGCGTAAAAATAAATTTATCTAACCAAAATGCCAAATTATTTAAAAATTTTATGAAACTATAAACTCAAAATTAGTCAATATTACATAGATTTTTACTTTTTATTTTTCACTTTTAAATTATATGATTTGACAATTGGATATGGTGCCAATGCCACAAAATTTTCAAATAATTTTAAAATGAAGTTTGTAATATAATGATATATGATTCTTACAGAAAAAACAATAAATAATGATATATGGTAAGTAATATAATATAATGATATATGGTAAGTAATACAAGACAATTACTTTTCTGGATTCTAAGTGACATAAGACTCGGTAGATAAAATAAAGGAGTTCTCTATGTCTAGATTCTCAAAAAGACTCCTTGCACGTTTGAAGGTATCAATTGAAACTGACAAGGATCTTCCCCAGTAGTTGGTTTATGACACCCTCTTCTAACAACTTCTTGGCTTTAACTAAACTAGTAGAAGATACAGTGAATGATTTCTCAGATGCAGTATAGATTATTAAATTAGATGAACCGCAAATACCAAGCTTTTTACCTAAGGAACAAACAGTATAGAATAATCTCATTAATTTCTTCACAATCCTTTGAAAAAATAAATCCAAAAAAATTAAAAAGTTAAATCAAACAGTATAAGGAACCCAAATTCAAACACATGCATACCCGATTGAATGACTCAATTATTGTCAAAATGAACAGACAGTTTTTGTAATCAACGACTGTGACACTCCCAAAAATTCCTTAACCATAATTAACCAAATATTTCCCAAAGCATATCATTAATCATCAAATTCCTAATTAGTTTCAAAAGAGAGGATTGTTTGCCAGATATAAAAGTATTCTACATAACACAACTACCAAAGTTGTCACATTCCAAATGTTTTACACAAGTAATCTACTGGCCTCACCTAAACTCCACTCGATCCACCCTATATTCTGGGGTTATCAGTAATCACTCGATCTCCTAAAAAAAGTAAAATGGCAAGGGGTGAGCTGCGTACTCAGTAAGAATAACCGACCATACCCTTAAAATCAAGTAACTCCATAAATAATTATAAAATTAGTCAACTGATTAAATCATACATATAATACGTATACACTACAACACTCAGTCTAATCTAAACAATTAACAAACATCTCAAAATTTTTTCCAAATTATGATTAACATAAATATTAATTATAACTACCATTTATGTTTTATTCTAATATTTAACTGAATTTTATGGGCCCAACTTAACCTATTAGGCATACATCCAATGGTCTGCCGGCTCATCTCATCAATATATCTCACATTTGTGGAAATGTAATTAAGTGTATAAATATCGGCATAAGATACCTCTCTTGATATCCGGTACTATTCTAGTACCTAGCCATCGATACAGGATATCCCTAGGACTCAGGATATCCCAATACCACTCCGGTACTTAGTCATCGACATAGGACATCCTCAGGACTTAGGATGTCCCGGTATTTGCTGCACGGACAGATACCTAGCCACCACTTACTTATATCAACTCAACCTATCCATATAAGGCTATCAAATGTAGCCTATCTTAGGCAAGCCACTGATTCTCGATTTTCACCAATTATTCACAATTTATTATCTACCAGTCTCTATAATTAACACATTTTCTGTCAATTTAACAAGCAATACATCTAATAAAATGTCACAAAATATAACAATGAAACACCTTATACTACATTAATTATTTAATAATTAACGTAAATATAATTCATATATGTAATTATTAATCATTAATTAAACTAATGACTAATTCAAAATATAATTTATTAATAACAAAATAGTACTTAATTTTAAAAGTAAATTCCAAGGTTATACTTAATTTCAGACTCAACTAATTGATAATCTCAATTTCTCCTTAATCGGACTTTCGGACCTAAAATTTACAAAATTTTATTAGACTAATTTACCAAAAATTTCTTACTCAATTACACTAATAATCCAACATTATTCTCTCTTCCAATTTATTCTTAATTATAAAAATAATATCCTTACTAACCTAACCCCCATAATTACTAAAATATCCATAACTAATTAAAAGTCCATTTTACCCTCCTCAATTTCAATTAATACCAAAAATGTCCTTCTTACAAAAAAATTTCAGATTTATCCTTAACTTTCTACACTTCCCATTCTGCCTTTACATGCAACTTAAATTTCATACTCACCCTTACCTTTCTGCACTTCTCATTCTGCCCCTACACGCAATTTAAATTCCAAATTCACCTATAACTTTATGCACTTCCCATTCTGCCCCTATATGCAACTTAAATTTTCAAAACATTGTCATCATCTTCACCCTCCCCTCTTCTTCTCTCTTTTCTTCTTTCATCATTTTCCAGCTCCATTTTCTCCACTTTTCTCCCTTCATGCAACTTCAAAAAATTATCCCAAACAACCACAACATGTAATCTAACTACCAACTAGTGTAGGATGATCAAAAATCACAAATAAAATGACATAATAGTTGCTGGAATTTTTACCTAAGTGTAACGCATTATGGGGTTGTCAACCTCTACAACTCCCTCCAATTTTTCTGCAAAACATACAAAATGAGGAAACTGATGAGGAAAGAGTTACATGCAGATGAAATAGTGTGTTTTTAGACACACTTACTGGCTAGAAATGAAGAGGAAAGATGAAGAAGATGGTGGACTTTCGTTGGTTTTAATGCATATTTCCAGTAGATTGCTTATTTATATACTCCTCTTTTTAATGGCTTAATAGGCTGGGCTGTGGGTTTGGTTTTAATTTAGTTTTGTGGGCTTTACAACAACTGTTCCAAAATAACCGATTTTCCTAATCCTGTACAGATCATCGAGACATTACCACCGCCTCCATTTTCATCTTAGTTCTCTTGAAGATTCGAGGAAGCTTTACACAACATATATATATACAATCACACGTTCATCTAATAGCTTCCTAATAGAAAATGAGATACATATAACAAAGAAAGAGAGCTAATTCGAATGATATTAAAAACCTTGAAGAAGAACATTGACCATTGAAAGCAAGAGGTGATTAGACTTTGATGAAGGATTTGTTGTGCATTGATTTGTTCTTCATCAGCGAGAAATCTGCCACATTCCTCCCATCGGAGCTCATTTCTGCCATCAGAAATTAGCTGCCATATCGACATTTCACGATGAATTTATGTTAACAATTTTTTTGAAAGACAATAGAAACAAAAACAAGTCAAAGTTATAATCAATATAGAAGTAGAGTGCACAATTTAATAAGGGAATGAAAAATTATATAAAGTTATATGCAATTAACAAAATATTCATAGAAGAAGCAAAGACCATCAAAACTTAATTTTTTAACCAGCCAAAAATCCCCTTCACAAGCACATTCTATATTTGCCACTCACCCTTAAAGATAAATAAAAACTATAGCACATGCCACAGATCAACAAATGATCTAACATTTTTAAAAATAGGAGACTTCTTATATGAATGTTCCAATATTCTAGCAAGAATAATTTTGTGATCTATCGACTAAGACTACTTCATATGATAAGGTTGAAAATGTTAACTGTGTATCTACTATGTTTAAGGTGCATAATTAAGTGTACTTTCCTCTAAAGTCACCATTCTGATAAAAATAATTGTGGGCCCCTCATCAGATATGGAGAGAGCTAATGTAATGGACTTCAAAATAGAAGGAATTATGAAAACAGGAAGGCCAACCCTAAGTAATCAATAAGATGTAGAAATCATACAGAAAACGAATGTAAGAAATCCTAGCAGATGAACATATCAACTTTAGATCAGTTAAGCACAAATTTACAAAGAGGGAAGACTTACCTAAAGAGTTTAATAAATAATGGGGATTGAAGCGATCTCTCCAAAACAAGACCATACTAGCTGAAAATTTGGATTAAACAAGAAGACACTGAGTTAGTACAAAAGAATCAAGTAATTTCATACCTCGAGGTTAGCTTTCACCTAGGATGTGAGTGATCTGTGACTCCTCCAAGAGAAAGCTAATGACTACCTATTGCAGAACAACGACCAAAGGTAAAAAGAAGAAGAAAAAAAAGGTAAGAAACAAGACAGAAAAACCCATACTTGGCAACTTGACCAGCTTAGAGAAGAAGATTGCCTTTGATGGTTCAACCCTAATTAGGAAGCATCTAGAGACTCTTTCATCGAGGGAGGTTTTCAATTTATGTCCTCTATTTAGGTAATTAGGTTTTCAAGTTCATAATTTGTCACTAAACCCTATTCTTATATATTATACTCTATATATTATATAAATTCTATATAATATATAAATTCTATATAACAATATAGAATTTATATATAATAAATAGAGAATTATGATTAAATAGAATATTATGATAACTAAAATACGAGAAAATTTATCTATTATCTATACATTCATAAATAATTATTATTATATTGATTACCATATAAGATTATATTAAAAAATAATTGTAATATAGTTAAAAATGGAAAAATAAATTTAGCTAATAACAATGTTATTTCAAAAATTTATAAAACTAAAAGCATAAATTAATTAAAATTACATAGATTTATACTTTTTATTTACATAAAATTTGTTAAATATATAAATATATATGATACTATTTGGCCAAGTTTCACTGAATTCGTCGCCAAATGTTAGCCTTTTTGGTGACATTTCATTGAATTCATCACCAAATGTTAGCCCTTTGGCGAGGTTTCTCTGTATTCGTCACCAAATGTTAATGTGTTGGCTATGTTTCTATTAATTCGTTGCCAATGGTCTTGATTTGGTGACGTTGTCTGAAATCGTCTCCAAATGTTTGCCATACTCTTCAAATATTAGCGAAGACGATCACGCTTATTCAATAATAAACAATGTTGTTTTCCTTTCTATTTTAAAGCCAAAGACGAAGCCATCTTTGTCTTCGACTCTTCATCATTTTCATCCATTCTCCCTTTGGTTTTTGCGTTGAGGAAACCTCACACGTGGTTAATCTTTGTTGTATGTTATGGTCGTCTTTGGTTGTCCGTCAGTCTAGGTAAGTTGTCCACCTTATGTACTATTTTTTTGTTCTCCTTTCATTCTCTAGGTTGTTGTGTTATGCTTTTCTGTTTTCCTTGTCCCTTTGGTTTTTGTGATATGGCTTTGGTTTTTGTGATATGGCTTTGGTTGTATATGTAAATTTCCACTACTCCGCTTCATTGACATAATGTGTTGATGGTGGTCTATAATGGGTTCATTGTCTGTGTTTTTGTTGTTAGTTAGGGATGATTCTTTTTAGCCTATCAAGTGTTTGATGAAAGTTCTATTAGAGACTTATAAAGTTGTGATTTCCAATGTATGCATTTGCTTCCAATTATGGTTCCATTTTAATGTTGATTCTTTATGCTCAACCATAGTTGGAGCTCCTTTACAATTGTAAAGACATTGGCTGCCTTTTAGTTACTGCATTATCAATTAAGGGTCTTAAGAAACTGGTATAGTGATTGGTTGCTTTGCTGGTAAAACTAGCCAATGAATAGGATTAGCACTTATAATGAATCAAACTAATGCTAGTGTGCTCTAAAACAAAGTTTCAATTACTAGAGAAATGAATCAAAATACAAAAAATCAAAGGGTGACTTGTCATCCAAATGCTGGTTATCTCCATACCAGGAAGGACAATTCAAGTATATGCCAAATCCATATTTGCAGATTTTGCCCACTTCTAAACTTACTAAGTGAAATCCATATTCAATTCAAATCTTATATAAACAATTTTGCACCTCTAAAAATAATGTCCATAGTTTGCATTATCCTAACATACATATGTTTTATACTTTTGTATACCAAAAATAAAAACAACATATATTGGTGCTTAATTTTTTTTATTAAACTTCATTAATTTAATCGTTCCCCTTAATAAAATAAAAAACTATTAGTTTCGCTTGTTAGAGTATTAATATATTCCTCATAAAAAAGTAAGACACTACTTACTATGAAAAAATCCTGGTTTGAGTTATTGTATGGTAAGAGGCCTGCGTATCATCATATTAAATGGTTGTAGTATGTCTAGCTAATTGGTACTTTTCTTATGAAAGTGACTATAGAGAGAGTTTTACTAATTGTGCATATTATATGTTTTATTATTGTATTGATTTATCATTATGTTTAGTTCTATTGATTTCATTGTTTGTTTGAATTAAAACTTAGTATGTCAACTTGTAGTGATTATCATTATGCTATTTAGAACTTAATCGCATTTTGTAATAGATTACTTTACTCTTAATTGTATAGCAACATGGTCAAAAATTGGATGTCTAATCGAAAATAGTCCACTGAATACTTAAAAGGGGTTAAGAGTTTTATGCAATTTGTAAAATATCAAATGGTGTAGAATGTTGTATTCGTTGTCCATGCATAGATTGCTTAAATATGAACATTCAAAGTCAAGATATGGTATATAATCACTTGCTAATATGAGACATAGATAAATTCTCCATGGATTTATCATGTCGAACATTCAAAATTAAGTGGTAGTAGAAGTTTTGATACATGTGTTGATGGTAGTAACAATAATGATGTAGAAGATTGTGATATTAATGACAATGGTGATGATTAGATCGGAGAGATGTTAAAGGATTGTGGGAATTGTATGGAGACTATGAATGCCACTGGTTTACCTAATATAATTGGTAAATATATATTTGAACATAGTTGAGTTATATTAATATGGATTGTTGATGATTGAATGTATGTTTGTAATGATGATTGGATGTATTGTAATGTAAAAAAAAATTATGTTTGTTTTTATAGATATCTAATATAATGGCACCTGGTAGTAACAAAGGGAAGAAGGTGGCAGGCATCAAAATTGTTCCTAGCCAATAATAACCAGATCAATCAATTCCTAGCCAACAACAACATATGACCTCATCCACCAATGAAACAAATCAACAACAACCTCATTCTTCCTTAACCAATAATGTATCAACTAGTACTGAGGGATCTGCAAGTTTGTTAATCTTTAACACCTACAAATAGACTTATGCAATAAATATTTTCTTATCATTATTCGTTTATAGTCATGTTCTAATGTCAACATCAGAAAAAGAAGTAGAGGTTGTGAGTTGTAACGAATGAATGTTGTAATGAACAATAAGTTGTTAATACATATTGATACTTCGTAAGTTTATCTTCTAGACAAGATCCAATTAGCAAAATTTTCAACTGAGTCAAGGATAATTGTGAGAACACAATTAGCTTGCCTGAAGCATACTAAGGACTTGAAAGAAGACAACTTGCTCAAAAATGATTTAGATAAAATTTCGGTAAATTTTCAATTTATTTAATTATATGCAACATAGTTTCACTTATTTTAATATTAATTATACTTTTACTTATTATTCACAAATGAAATTGAATATTGTCAATATCGACAACCCTGATGTTTCAAACTGTGTCATTTCATTGTTGAAACAAAGGACTAGGGATCATTATTATAGGCTACATCAGTATTACAAATCTTTTCCTTTTGATGCGGAGGCAAGAAGACATGTTCTAGAATGGATGTCTCCAGAAAATTGGAACAATTTATGTGATTATTGGGCCTCTCCCAAAGTTCAAGTTTGTTTTCTTTCCCTTTAGCCTTGCTTACATTAATCTTGTTAGATGATTTAATGATTATCTCTTTTTTTTGCTTTATTTAGGAAAAACTGAGAAGGCCAAGGTGAACAGAGGAAAAAATGAAAACTCTTCACAACGAAGGTTCCAAATCATTTGTTATCATGCGAAATGATATGTAAGATCTTTGTTTACAAGTTATAATTATATCAATAAACACTATATTATTTATTGTGCATTGTATTTTTTTTTTCATAAAACAAAGTGAGAAGGAACTACAGGAAGGTCAAAGGTGAATGTTAAAAGAAGTGCTAAATAACTATATAAGTATAAAAATTTTGTTTAAATTTTATCTTTATTTATTTATTTAGTACTAACTAATAATATTTACATTAAATATTGTTTTTTTTTTAATTTTAGAATAAGATGCAAGAGTTGCTGCATCAATATCTCAGCGGAATGAGGCAAATGTAGAAGACATTTGCAATTTCGTGCTTGGTACACGATCCAGATATATCAAAGGTCTTGGGTTTGACCTTAACCCAAATATGTTATCCTCATCAAGATCAACATACGTTCAACATCTTGAAGAGGAAAACAAGTCTCTTAAGGTTAAATTACAATTACTGAAAAAAAAAAGTTGGCTAAGCATGAAAAATACCTCAAAAAATTACTTGGAATGGATTATGAAAGTAATGAAGATGAAGATAAATGGTATTAATTACATCTCTTATACTTTTTTCTTTTAATTCCTATTTTATTATAATTTAAATTTAATACTTTTTC
The DNA here is from genome assembly GCA_027563845.1 of Erythroxylum subrotundum. NCBI lineage: Eukaryota > Viridiplantae > Streptophyta > Magnoliopsida > Malpighiales > Erythroxylaceae > Erythroxylum > Erythroxylum subrotundum. The sequence continues at coordinate 24,342,042 of JAOQMQ010000004.1, read as the reverse complement.
TTGAACTACAGATTTGAAAAAAATGCAACGTGGCTGAGTGATTTGTATTATATCTTATAAACTAATCTTTGTATTTATTATTTTGTACATAAGTATTGTTGAACTTGTAATTAAAATCTTGTACATTAACAAATTTAATGATATTTTATTTTTTATAGAAAATACTTTAAATTATCAATTATTTTTATATTATTTTTTGTATAATAAATTAACAAAAAATATAAATATTATATACAATAATATGGATTAAAATGTAGCAAATAATTATAATTCAACATGGTATAACATTTCCTTAAAATGCATATTAAAAATTTGATTTCATTTTACAAAACGTAGCTAAACACATTTAGCTACATTTTCAAAAACGTAGGTAAACCTTTTTGGCTACGTTTTTAGAAATGTAGTTAAAAATATTTGACTACATTTTCAGAAACATAGCTAAAAATATTTAGCTGCGTTTCTGGAATTGTGGTTAAAAATTTCTGGCTACTTTTCCACAAACGTAACTAATAATAAAGTAGCCAAAGTTTTTAAGTATGAAAACTAAGTGTAGTTAAAAGGTATTGACAACGATTGCTCAAAACATTGCTACTAGTTTTCGCTATGAAAATAAAGCGTAGGTAAAAACTATTAGCGTCAATTAGAAAAAAAATGTTGTCTATAGTTTTCAGCTACGAGATTTGGTGACGTTTTTGATAACGATTATTAACAATGATTTTGAAACTTCTAGCTACAATTTGTTTGACCAATTATCCTTTTATGCATGTGGAAATTGACACCTCTTCCTCATTTTTTTGAATAAACATCTAATGCGATGCATCAAATTTGCAAGTTTGACTGAATAATCAGATATTAATAATATTAAATTGTTTCCAATATTTTGGTATCTAAAACTTTTACGAGAATAAAATACTAATGAATGTCCGACATTTGTTATGAAACTTTTTGAGAGAATAAAAATGGAAGCATGGCACCAGACCATAGAGATCAGCTTTTCTGGGGAATACTAAAATGAACATAAATGATGAATTGTTCTTTTATAAAGTGGAGTTAATTGTAAAAAAAGAATTCTTAACTTTCTCTAATTTTATAATCCTAACCCAAATTTAAAAAAATGACACTAAAATATTCAATTTTTTTTGGTAAATAAATATTCAATTTTCTATTATTAACAAAAATAATTCAATGTTAAGTTCTTGGTTAATGTAAATAATGTGATGAACCATATCAGATTAGTATTTTGACTATGTGATTGTCATATATTTTTTCCACGTATGAATATTATTATTCAAAAAACTAAAAATATTTATTGTAGGATTTTAAATATTTTAAATATATTAAATAATAACATTTATACGTGAAAAAATACAATATGTGGCAGAAAATAATAATCCATTCATATTAATAGAAAAAAATCTAAACTTCATTCAACTTTCTATTTTTAACAAAAATAGTTAAACGTTAACGCGATAAACTATATCAAATTAGTATTTTTCCCACGTGACTATCATATATTATATTTTTGTCATATATGATTGTTATTATTTAAAAATTTAAAAAATTAATATTATAAAATTGAGTAAATTTTGCGGTTTTTTATAATTAATCTTATAAATTATATTTTGATATTTTATCCATCAAGATGTTATAAAGATCAGCAATATGATCATTAATGGAAAAAACTAGCACTCAAGACTGTTGTAAAGCATGAGGCAGCGGCAGATATATTGAGAGATTCGTTCCACTTTTTTCATATTGCTTACACTCAACTTACAAAATTATTACAGACAAATGGCAAAGAAGATTTGTTCTTCCTTTTGAAAGATTTATTCCGTAACATCTCCCACGAAGAATCTATCAACAGGAATAGATCTTTTGACAGTCTTTAAATAACACACTTTCAGAATCATGAATTGAGGACCACATGATTGGCATGATTTCACACTAACTTCAGTATCAATGACCTCTAATTACACATTAATATTTAATCATATGAAAGTTGCCTGCAATTAAAGGAGATTGGTGTGATGTCTCAAAAAAAACATTATATCTTAAGACACATCTAGTGTGGGTAAGAACAAGAAGGTTTTGTTTTTTGTTTTAACAAGATCGTTATTGAAGCAATCATGGTGATGGATTCTTTCCAATGTTCGTGGTGAATTAGGTGTAAATGTCTGTTGAATTTTGGCTCCTTTATTTGTCTTATATTGGTTGGAAAAAATAATTAGGAGAAGACTCTTATCTATGTAAGGAGGTTGTTACCTCCTTGGTTAATGTACTAATACAAAATCAAAAATTTGTATGACAAATTTGACTTTAGTTAAATTTCACTTATGAGATGAGAGTTGGAGAGTTTGTTTTGGGTCTTTGTGGATGTGTTAATGTATTGGAGAATTGGGTGAAAGGAAAAATTGTGTGAATGTAAGGATTTTTCACATAGTGAATTTTCTTTTTTTACATAGTAGATTTTCTTCTCGTTGCTCGTAGTTTTTCTCCGATTTGGGAGTTTCCACGTAAATTCTTTCGTGTTGTTATTATTTCTCTATTTTCTGATATTTTTGTCTATAAAATATCATTAGATGTGGATTTGAGAGGTCTAAATTTCCAACAGTCTCCAGTAAAAACCAGACATGCATTATCCAAATTGAATAAATAACATAATCTATAAAGTGACCATAGACCTCTGATAATCACTTCCACTTTGGTTTCGACCTATATAGTTTGTGTACTACACTTGTTGAGAATGATGCGACCCAAAAGAGTTCCCATTTCATGCTGGTTTACTTATCATTTAGACTCGCAATTTGCAATTTTCAACGAATCTTTTGGGATATTTTTAATTTAAAAAATATTCATTGGTTCCCAAAAAATATGAATGTGATTGTCAATTGTCTTTAAGAAGGATTTTTTATTTTTCACTAAAGCAGAAGGAATCATTTCTCAAATGACGAGTATAGAGGAATATAAATACTGATGGCACTAGCCAACTTTTACTTTTCCAAAAGAAGCCACTCTCCCGATTTTGATGTTGAGATGAAGCTTGTGCGTGAAAAAAGTTAAAAATATTTAGCATTTCAATTAAATGATGGGATTTCTGTTTAATGCAAAGATAATTAGATAAACTTATTAACTTAATATTATTGAGAAAATATAAAAAATTCAACTGTTTGAACCTTAAAAATCTTGAAATTTCAAAATTTTTAGTTCGGTTTTTAATTTTTCGGTTCGATTTACTTTAATAACTGTTGTTGTTAAAAGTTGATTAATTTATTAATTAATTGTTAAATTTTTATTAATTAATAAATTCATATAAATTAAACTATAATTAATTAATTAACTTAAATTTAACAATCTTTTTTATTAAACTTTAAATTTTTTAATAAGTAAGGACATTTTTTTTCAATTATATTTTAAAGTCTTTACTTTTATTCAATCTTTAACCGTTTTTAAGACAGTCTAATACTTGTTATATCTTTTAAACCTTTAACTTATGGTTCAGTTTTTAAAATATTACAAAACATCATTCTTTAATTTTCTATAAAAAAACTCACTAATAATCATTTTTGTAAGATTGACTGAAAACTTTTTTAAATCAAATATGTGATTCGAGATATTATGATTTAAAATAGTAATAAATTCGATACCACCCATCTGAAATATTTTAAAATTGAATCATATTTCGAATCATATCAAGTGGCATGATCGGTTTTGAACAGTTTTTTTTTTTTTTTTTTTTGGTGTTCTTCATTCTATAGCTTTTTAGTTTTTTTTTTTATTTTTTTTTGTTACACCTGTAGCTTTTTAGTTTATTATAACGGAAGTGCACCTCTAGACCCACCAAATTTTAAGTGCGAAAGAGCAATTCACTCTCAGTAGGTTATAACGAATACTGAGTGCATGCACTCTTGCTTGGCGAGACATTAACAGGCACTATCTTCGGTTCATCTCCTCACCTCTATATTAAGATCCCTGATCATATCACATACTTCAAGTCTGCAACTAATGATCATCATTCTGATCCATAATTGTTAAGACTAGCTAGCTAGCCAGCTAATTTCAACGGATTAAAAGCCATGAAGAGTTTTAATGTGACCAACATTAAAACATCTTCTGATGGAGCATGGCAAGGTGATAATCCTCTCAATTATGCCTTCCCATTGTTAATAGCACAAACCACTGTAGTTCTAATCACCAGCCGCTTCATTGCTTTTCTTCTCAAGCCTCTGCGCCAGCCCAGAGTCATTGCTGAGATAGTCGTATGCTTGCTAAACCTGTTCTTTAGCTAATGTTCATGTTAATGGAGTCTGTGATTAGTTACTTACAAATTTATATACATGTGTTTCAGGGTGGAATTTTGCTTGGACCATCGGTTCTAGGACGTCAAGAAGATTTCTTTCACTTGCTGTTTCCTTCATGGAGCACACCTATACTAGAATCTGTTGCCAGTATTGGTCTTCTCTTCTTTCTTTTCCTGGTAGGTCTCGAACTCGACTTAAGTTCGATTCTGCGAAGTGGGAAAAGAGCTGCTGGCATAGCACTTGCCGGAATCTCTCTCCCTTTCCTGTTCGGAGCAGGAGTCTCGGTCTTTCTTCGTAAAGCTGTTCATGGAGAGGAAAAGGTAGGGTATGGCCAGTACCTCATGTTTATGGGAGTCGCTCTCTCAATCACAGCTTTTCCCGTTCTCGCACGCATTTTAGCAGAACTCAAACTCTTAACCACACAAATGGGCCAAACCGCTATGGCGGCTGCTGCTTTCAACGATGTCGCTGCTTGGATTCTACTTGCTCTGGCCGTGGCCATTGCCGGAGACGCCAAGAGACCGCTGACCTCCATCTGGGTTCTCATCTCCGGGGTCGTTTTCGTAGCTTTCATGCTATTTTTCGTCCGACCAACCATGAACTGGGTTGGACGAAGGTCGCAGCACGATTTCGTTGATGAGGTATATATATGTGTTACTCTAGCCGGAGTGTTGATATCTGGCTTCATGACTGATCTTATAGGAATTCATTCCATCTTCGGTGCTTTTGTCTTTGGTCTAACAATACCTAAAGGTGGAGAATTTGCTACGAAGCTGATCAAGAGGATTGAAGATTTTGTGTCATGCTTGCTTCTGCCACTCTATTTTGCATCTAGTGGGCTCAAAACGGACGTGGCCAAAATCCGGGGAGTAGAGGCCTGGGGACTATTAATCCTGGTTATATCGACAGCATGTGCCGGCAAGATCTTGGGGACGTTCGTGGTGGCGATGCTGTGTATGATTCCCGCGAGAGAATCATTGGCACTTGGGGTATTGATGAACACCAAAGGGCTCGTAGAGCTTATTGTTCTGAATATTGGAAAGGAGAAGAAGGTCAGTATTCGGTGTCAGAATATGTTAATTCCTAGATATTTATATTATATTCTTTTATGAAGTTTAACTATACAGGAAGATTAGATTGGAAATCTTAGGATTAGTAGGAGCCTGAAATCAAAATAATAATAATACAATCGTAATATTTTTTTAAAAAAACTTGGTAAATATTTTTAATTCTCAAAAAATGAATATTATTTTATAAAATATTTTAATTTAGTAATAAAATTACTAATGTTCATTAAATAATAATATGTAATTAGTCCATTTTTTAATAGTTAAACATCATAAATAATATTGACTGAATATCATAAATTATAAATCAAATATATATAAACACTTTTACTAACATCCATAATTGAGATTCATACTTTTAGGAGTGGGAATCCTTTATCTACTTTTATCCCTTTTGGTCATTAGACATCCTCTAAACTCATGTACAATGATCAAAACGATGTTATTTTTGTCGTTAGACAGGATTAGACGAATTAAAATTAGACAAAAATCACTTTTTATAAAAACAAATCTAATAGTAGCTTTGATAGCCTTCCACAAATTGTTTTTAACAACCAATTACATGGTTATTATTTAGTAACTTTTAGTAGTTATTATAATTAAATAAATAGTAACAATTTTATTATTTATAGTATTTATAAACAATAATATTCATTGATTATTGTTTAAAAACTAAAAATATTTTATGTATTTTTATTTAATTTTCTTACTACTTAAAATTTACTTTGCGATACCAAAACTTTTATATAAATTTTTATTAAATATTAGAGGATTATTTTAACAAAAAATTGTAACTAAAATGCAAAATATGTCATATACATAATGATAAATCATACAATATTTTTTATTAAAATAACTATAAGGTATTCTTCAAATATTTTTAAATAATAAAAAATGAATTTGGTAGCTTTATCCCTTAAAATTTTATCTAACATAATGTAATGTATTCTTGGAAAAAATATTCATTAAATTTTAGTGAAATTTAATATTATATAATAGAAATAAAATTTGTTTATTTAAGAGAGTTATGACATAGCTGTAACTATGTAATCATTCATATATTCTTATTTTGAGTGCATATATCTCATAAAATTTTCTAATATATTAGCATTAAAAAGCTTATCAGATGAGAATATTGTGCAAAATGCAACATTTTTACTTTTCATAGTGAACCAGAACATATTCTATAAGGAGTAGTAGTCACACCATATACAAGACTCATACATGGACTTGCTTTCACTTTTTTTATACAATTTTTAAATATTGAATCTTTCGTTATTTAAATCGTATATTTCCGTCACTTGTAGTTATTTATCATTCAATGAAAGTGATGCATTATGTCGTTTTAACTAAATGAATGTTTTATTTAATAATAATGACTGTTAATAATTATCAAATAATATATAATTAGTTTCTTAATATCTTTTATACTTTCATAAATATTAAAAAAATAACATCGTAAGTCCTTGGGACTACATCCAATTCAAATTAGAATTAAAATTGATATTAGAATTAAATCATGTAATTGTTCTTTCACTCTTACTTTTATAGTAATAATTTAATTATATTTAGGATCAAAACTTGCATTTTTTAATATATTATGTTCATATTTTAAATGGAAAGCAAATTAACTATAGTGTTTCATGTCACAAGCTTAGGTCCTTAACGACGAGACGTTTGCTATATTAGTGCTCATGGCACTCTTCACCACCTTCATGACAACACCAACGGTGCTGGTCATATGTAAGCCCTTACGTCGCGTCGCCTCTCAGGCTAGACGACTCAGCCATCAACAATCAGTGCCCGAAAGCTCGCAGGAGGAATTCCAAATCCTGGCATGTGTCCACGGACCTCGAAGTGTACCGGCAATCATTAACCTCATCGAGTCAACGAGAAGCATTACCAAGCCACAGCTTAGACTTTGCGTTATGCACCTCGTCGAACTCACCGACCGTTCCTCCTCTATAATGATGGTTCAACGAGCTCGGAGGAATGGCGTCCCTTTCATTAACGGCTTCTCTCACGGTACTTCAAAGGATAAAATAGCCGCCGCATTTCAGACGTACGCACACGTAAGCCGATTAACAGTTCACCATTCAACGGCAATCTCAGCGTTGGCGATAATGCACGAGGACATTTGCCAGGTTGCTGAAGATAAGAAGGTGGAGATGATCATCTTGCCATTCCACAAGCAGTGGATGGGAGAAGGTGATGATGCTGTAGAGAATGTTGGACATGGCTGGAGAGGGGTGAATCAGAAGGTCCTTGAAACGGCACCTTGTACGGTGGCTGTACTCGTTGATAGAGGATTTGGTGGATCAGACATTGGGGGAGGAGCAACCATGACAATTACAAGGAAAAGGGTTTGTATTTTGTTCCTCGGTGGAGTTGATGATCGTGGGGCTTTGGAGCTTGGAAGTGTAATGGCAGAGCATCCAACAGTTAGTGTGACAGTCACGAGATTCCTAGTCACAGATCAGTCAGGAAGTACGATCTCCTCTAACAGTAATAGTTTCTCTGATACCCTAGAGAAGAACAAAAGTGAAAAGGTAAGACTTCAAACTCTTCATAATTTCTGACGTAGACAACTGTTGTTCTGATGGGTCTGTACGATTTTACAGGAAATGGATGAAGCAGCTCTGGAAGATTTCAAAAGAAAGTGGAATGAATCAGTGGAATACGTAGAGAAGGAAGTGAACAGCATAACAGAAGAAGT
>JAOQMQ010000004.1:24272375-24282929 GCA_027563845.1 Erythroxylum subrotundum | reverse complement strand
TTATTAATTATTTAATAAAATTTATTATATTAAATATTACTATATTCTATTTAATATATTAATATTATGATTTGGTTTATATTACGAAGAATTATTGAGGGTATATTAAGTAGTATGTATTTATTAGTTTACATTCCATATTAAACCCCCCGAATCGGAGGTTTCTTATTTTCACTTATTAAGATGGAATGGAACGTAACATAAAACCTTCCGCTTTTATCTCATCCCATTCCATTATGAAACCTTCAAACAAACGATAAAAATATGTTACGTTCCATCTCATCCCATTATTAACCCTCAAATCAAACAAAGCCTAAGGGTTCATATTCAACTAGAAACTCTAATAATGATTCTTAAAAAATAGAATATGCGAAGAAAATAATAAAATGTGTATTATTTAATTTAGTTTATTTTTAAATTTTTATAATGAGGATGTAATGTTAATGTTTAGTTTGAAAATATAAATTTAAAATAACAAAAGAATAACTTACAAAAAGATCAAAATATCTATTAGTTCTCACTAACTATATTATTATTATTATGGCTAAATAATTATGTGGATCCCTTAAGAATATTTTTGTCTATTCTCAGCCTACTTGGAATAGATAAAGATAGAGGGGATGTGTTTACTTATTCCTCGTACTCAAGGAATAGTAAACCGTTTGATTATATATTGTGTATGTTTTCTTCAACCAAACATCGGAATAACTTATTAGTAAAAATATATCAGGAATGGAATGATATTCTAGTCAACCAAACGCCTCGTTAACAATAAGATATTGGGGATTTCAATTCCAATCCAAGGCCTCAATTCGCCGAAATTGTAGTCTTATGTTACTTTAACTATTGAAGTTCAAGCCTAATTATGCTTGGCAATTAGGCCTGGGGCTAATAATGCTTGACTCGGCCTAATTCAGAGTCAACATGATTGATACAATTTCACTAAGTATCGGCCGACTCTCAAATGTGATAATTTTTAAAAACTTAGGCCTTGAGTTGGTCTTAAGTTCGAGCTGCCCAGCCCTAGCCCTGTTCAAAACTAAATCATTATAAAATTTCACGTCATTTCTATTTTTTAATTTAACAAATAAAAAATGGATCAAATTGGCCGAGGTAAGCTTAGGGTTGCCTGAGTGCAATCAGGTTTAGGTGACTCAAGGCCTGATCGAGTCTAGGCGAGCCTGAGCTAACCCAACACATTGATTTAAATTAATAATTAAAAATTATAAAAATTATCAATCTAAATTTAATTTAATTATTTTAATTCGAGTTTATAAACTTAATCGAACCAAAATGTAAGCATTGTTGATTAGCATAATTGCTATATTCATAACACATGTATCTTATTATTACTTTTTACCAAATTATTAAGACAAATGAGTTTTTTTTGAAAAGTTGAAACTTAAAAGAGTTATTTCAAGAAATTTATAAATTAATGAATTTTTCAAAAGTTTGTTAAATTAATTACGGCACCCCAATCAGCAATCAATCTATTCCAGGTATATCCTATTTGGCGAATGTGACTCAAATGTTTGAATTGCACATGTTAGAACAGATGAATGACCAATCGTGAGATCTTGCATAGACTCGAGCCTAACCATCTTTGATCAGATGTCTCTCTTGTCAATCTCAACAAGTTCATTCTCTTGTTGAATAAAATTCCTTTTGACTTTAATGCAATTACAATTAGATAATAACGAGACACTTTGAAAGTGATACGATTATAAATCTTACCAATAAGAGAGAACTCAGAAGAGCGATGGTCTAGATATGCACAATCAACTCGATAACGACAGAGAAGATGAAACATACGACGCCATTGCACCTGAATCCTGGGATGGATGAAATTTAAATAATAATCCATCCGATTCATATTAAGTGTCGTTTTAGATACATTTTAATTATTCAAAATAAGTGTTATTTTTGATTTTGTATGCATGTTTATAATTTAACTTCTAAAATTAACCTTTAATTTCTCTCTCATCTTAATTACACAGATCACAATTTCAAAGCAATTTCTCTCACATGCTAATTATTGCAAATTACTTTTTCAATGCACTTCATATAAACGGTAGAAACGAAGATAAAGAGCTGCAGTGCTTAAATACATTGAAACTCTAAAAGTTGACAAACTCTAAAAGCATTAATTACTTCATTCTCTTATCAACCATTTAAGATGCTGATCACGGTCTTATGATTTATAATTTCACGGGATCACGAGATGACTTCATGAGAGTATTAATAAGGGTATATCTATAATTTTATTAACTTTCTTAATAAGCGTGCATTTTTCTAAAACGACACTTATTATGAATCGGAAGAAGTATAGGTCTAAGGCTAGATTAACATAAGACACGGACCTATAATGATTACACTGCCGTTTTAAAGGTTGACGGCGACGGAGAGCTGGACGGGTCGGGTTGGAAACTTTGATGGGTTGGATCAAATTGGATTGGGAATTAGACTAGTGCTATCTCAGACAGCGACAACACAAACTAGGATCGAATTTTGGACGAAATTCTGTCTGTCTATAAAGAGCTCCAAACTAATGTCAGGCCACATCCGGCCTGATCCAACTTAGTCCATTCCAAACCTATTTGAGCTAACCTGATCGAGTTTCGGACAAGACTCCTATAAACCTGTCCGAGACAAGCCAAGCCTGATAAATGGTCCAACTGTAACGAATGCTACAGTTCTGTTCACTTCCCTCTCGTACGGAAACCCACATTAGTCGGGTGCATTGAGATGCAAATTATGTCAAGCTACGGCCGAAAAGAAAGCATCCACGAGGCAGCGACAATAAAATGTGTCATTAAGCAGCAAATCCAGAATCTCCATTGCATGCACGGTTAAATGAATTGGTTAAGTAGGAACATACAAGAACATGCCATTTATGATCCAAAGAGAAATAATCAGGGTAGAGTACTTCCACTTTCAAAATGAACTAAAAATGTGTCGTCTAACCCTTCGCAAACAGTTACATGCTAGCTTGTAGGCATAAGCTACAAGAAGACACTCAAAGCATAGGTAGGTTCTATAGGAAACAGATCACAAAATATACCAGAAACTACAGATTCATGCTTCAGATGAATAAAAGATTTTAGGGGAAAAAAACTTGGAAATGGACACCACAACTATCTCAGTTCACCATCCACTTATAAACATTTCACTCCACTAAAGAAGACTGAACGAAGTCCCTGTTGGATGGCCTAGATATTTCACATTCAGTTGGCACGGCTTTTAAATACATCAAGCCCCATCTCAGTTGGATCAGTTGCCTGTAACTCTACCTGAATTCCATCAAGCTCTCTCTTGAATCTGTCTTTGGAACTTGCGTAAATCATCTTGCTTCTGACCCTTGATGTATCAGGTGACCTTCATAAAACAAGAATTGAATAAAGACAAGACCGACACTTATGTGGCAGGAAATCGAACAAAGCAAGGAAAGTTTTCTTTACCATGCAATGAAGAAAATTCTGCTCTTTTGACAATTTTCTTCTGTAACAAAATCAAAATCGTAAACAGCATATCGGCACTCATCAGCAGGAAGACTTGCAGCGAAATCTTCGTAGCTATTAGTTGGCTCACCAACCTTTTCCACAACCACTTGCTTTTGCTTCTCCTCAATTTTGAAAACTATGAACCGATAGGTTCTTTTAGCCTTAAGCTCCAAAAATCTCAACTTGCAGTCATCGTGGACTGCCATGCCAGAAGCTGCATTGGCCTGAGAATTACATAAACTTTACTAAGTATGGATTTCATTAAAAATCAATATCCAAAGCAAATTAAACTGAGTTGAATATGAGAATAATCAGAAAGTTAAGCATGTTCAGAACAAATCCGTGGAAAATAAATGGATAAACACGGAATCATTAACAATATAGACCCAAAAAATTGACAAACAATATAGCTCTAGCAGTTCAATTGTGTTATCCAATTTTAAAGTCTTCAAATGATCTAGCTCAAATTTAACTCTTCATTAGCAACACTTTACGAATTCCCAAACAGAGAGAAAATCACAAACAAGCCAGATCGATCGATTCAGGATAAGATAAAACGTGCGCAAAACCCGAAAAAAAAAAGCACATAGTTGATGCTACTGAAATGATCAAAATTCATATCACAATCAACACAAAAAGAAAGATAAAGTATCACCATCAGAGAAATCAGAACCTGAAAAATCAATCAAATCGTTATTAATAAGCAAAGATGCAGCTAGAACTACATGATCCAGCGAAATATCAGTTCCTGAGCACCAATCCAGATCTGCCAATCACAGAATCATCTAAAACACAGCTGAAGAACCAGAAATGCACACAAAATAGATTAATTCGACCAGATTTGACTTCAAAAACTAGATCGGTCACAGATCAATCTGATTTCAAGTCTAGAAAACAACTAAATAATAAAAAAAAGAACACCGAATAGGTAATGGATCATAGACAAAAGAAATGGACTAACGCCGCCGTTCGGTAGAAGAGTTGAAGACTCACCATTTCACAGGACTACCGGAGACAGTGACAGAGTAGAGAAATCCACGAAAGAAGAGGAGAGACTATATGTAGAGAGAGGGAAAGGTGTGCTCCGATAAAGAGGGCTGTGCGTCTGTGACGAAGATGATGTGTTTCAATGTTTTCTTTATTAGGTGAAAGTGCTTTGGGGGGATTTTTGTGTCGTATTGAGACGTTTGCGCGTGATGGAGTGGTGGTCCAATCATAACACCCCACGTCGGTACGGATAGGTCATCACAGACGACAGTGATCGGCTGCTCTTTCACCTTACAAGACTCGGCTTCAAGGAAAAAGAAAAGATAAATGTATATTTATATTTATCATATTTAATTGGGTTAATTGTCCAAAAAAAAGTTCAAACTTTGACAATCTTTCAATTATAATCCTAATTTTAAAAAGTAGCAATAAAATGTTCAAAATTTTTTCAATTTTAGCCTAAATTTCAAAAAGTGACAATAAAATGTTCAGACTTTCAATTTTCTTTAATTCTAGCTCGACGTTATCTATTTTTCTACCGATATTCTCAGCCATTTATTTTTTATTTGTTCTTCTGACTACCCAAACTATTCGTATATTACAGCGTACTGTATTAGTAAGGTTGTCGGAGCTACGTGATCTGATTTAGGTTATTTTTAAACTTAACGGAAACACTGACGTTAGGTTAGAATTAAAAAATTTTAAAAGTTTGAGCATTTTATTGTTACTTTTTGAAGTTCGAGCTAGAATTGAAAAAAATTAAAAATTTAAATATTTTATTGCTACTTTTTAAAATTCGGGTTATATTTGAAAATTTAACAAAAGTGTAAGTTTTATGTAATTAAGCCTATTTTATTACATTTAATAGAAAAGCTTGTTTACGCATATTTTTGTTTCGATATACTCAAGATAACTAATTATTAATTAAATTTTGTTATCTTTTATTTTTATAATACAAAATATATTTTTAAAAAGTTATGTTGTTTCTTGAACGAATATAATTAGTTTTGCAATATTTTGTCCAGATAATACAACTTGTGAAAAACCTTATTATAATCATAACCAATAGTTAGTTATGATTAGTCTGTGATATTTTTCTAAACGGAATTGAAGCTTGTTAAAAATATGTTAAAAAAATTGTCATTAATTAAGATTTACTCACAAATATAAATAAATTAGTTAAAATAAATAAATAAATTTTTTTAGTTTATAATTTTTAATAGTGAATTTTTAGATTTTTATTTTTTTAAGTAAAAGAAAAGGTAAATATTATTTAATAATTATTGATGGTATAAATTTATTATTTAATTTATTTTGTAAATAAAAATAATTAATGATTAAGAGTATTTTTCTCGGGTGCTCATCAAGAGCCAGCAAGCTAGTTGTTGGCTTGACTCGGCTCGGCAGTCAGCAGCTGTGCAATTACATATATTTGTTGATCGTCGGCATTATACTTTATAGCGTTTGAATTAGTAGTGGCAAATTTGGATTTTTCAGTTGAAAAATCATTTAGTTTAGTTTAAATGGAAGCGTCAAAACTCAAAACATTCATGTTTGGGCCCATCAAGATTCTATCTTCGCGTCAGCACAATGCCTCCTTTCTAATAGATTTCTATTTATCATATTATTAATGTATTTTTTACTTTTTAATTTTTTATATTTTTAATTTATAACAACAAGTCTCCCAATAAATTGTAACTGAATTGAAGATCAGCTGTTCATTCCGTTGTGATAGATGGTTAGGATTTATTCAGGTACATAAGACACAGCAGAATGAAAACAGTTAGATAGTTAGGATTTATTCAGGCACATAAACACATCAAAATGGGAACAGCAGATCTACTTTCGTTAGATGGTTAGAATTTATTCAGGCACATAGAATACAGCTGAATGGGCACAGCAGATCTAAGGCCACCGAATTCTATTATAACTCTTAACTACAAATTTTGCTAAAACGTGAGGTTTAGATGATTAGCCATCTAACGTTTTGCAATTAGTTACAATTTTTGATAACAATAACACACTTAATAAAAATTATGCTAAAACGCGAGGTTTAAAGAAATCTAATAGTATGCAACTTTATTCTTAACTAATAATGAAACTATTTCAAAAAATACTGAGTCTAGTCAGACAAACGTTAAAGTTTGATTAAATTTTGAGTTTGTTATATTGTCTTAATTTTACATTTTAATTTTTAATTTTAATTTTAATTTTTTCATTTTAGAGATAAAATGATGTGATTATAAAAAAAACTAATACAGTGTCATTTTAAAAAAAAGTTCGATTCGTTTGGTCATACATAAAAGTTGATTCTTCGTAATCACTCTAACTCAAAATTTAGTTAATTCAAGACTTACCTATTTAAAATACAATGACGACGACGATAACTACAATAACACTAAGTATAAATCTCGTTGATATATTTTATCAAATAATATTATTAATTTTTTATCTCATTTGAAATTCGTTGGTTTGTTTATACTTAATTTTATTGAATTTTTTGTACATGTATATGCCCGTAAAGATCGGTACTTGTCACATTTTATCTCCTTCCCCTCCACTTTTAGCACCATTATAAAAAGGCAGGAGCCCTTTTTTTATAATAAAGTGAATAATTTTGTCGAGTAAAGTGACAAAGAAAGGCCTAAAATGTGCAACAATTTTGAAAGTTAAAGAGGTTCCTTTATTGCCATAACACAGGCACGCATGTTCTCGAGCACGTAGAAGCATCAAAAGGAATGGTGGGACACGAAATTATTGAGAAACACTCGCAACACTTGAAGTTTCTTGTTAAAAAAAAAACGCTCAAAAGATTTAATTTTTGAGAAAACATTTCTAAGTTATTAGCGTTTTATAGACCCGAGCAAGATCCAAATAAATCGATAATATATAAATATGTAAATTTTGAAAAGTATAGTTTTATTGTTAAAGAGACTACCTTAGATAACGCACACATAAATTGAAGGAATGAAAAGTTCAGATTCAAGAAAATAAAGAAGAGAGTAGATTCAAATTAACTAAAATTAAATCTAATATACAGGATTTTAAATTTACCTACTAGACTTCACAAAGAACTTGTCTCAAACAACCTAGATAACGGGTAAAGAACAAACTAAGAAAGTTGTTTAGGATCAAAATCATGCCACAATCTGATTTCGTTGATAAGTGAAGTTTAATTCCTAAGTTGAAAAGATCAAGAGGGGTTTCTCCTCTCAGTATGGCCGGTGGTACACAAGAAAATAATCTGATCAAAAGTTGCATTTCCCTAACCTTAAAGAAGGTATTTATACCTAGGTCAAATAATAAAAGATTTAGGCTAAATAATACATGGAAATCCAAAATAAATATAACTTAAAACAAGTCCAAAATAGAATAATAAAAAACACGCCTAGGCCTGGTCCAACGCACTCCCAAGTCTAATCATAGGTGCGCCTCTCCTCTTGGGCTTAAGTAATGATGCGCAACTTAATACAATGATCTTCAAGTCCCAAGTGAATCCAATCCAAGGATTTGAGATAAATCAATCAATTTAGGCTGTGATTCAGATAGCTCTCCTCTAACAGGCTTGCTGTACTTCATCCTCTCCACAAATTGGCCCACATGCGCAAAGAGACCCTTCTTGAGTCTTTCAGTCATAGCTCTGAATATAGGTCCAACTGGAATGACAATCTCGCCCCATCACGCACGCTATCTCTATAGTGATCCTTGCTCCTGCTCACATCATTAAATCTCTCTTTTTTTATAAGAGTGAACCCTAAATAGGTATCCTTTTTGTCCTTGCCCAGACTAGGCCGGACTTGTTTCAAGCCTATTATAAATACTCGTTTTGGAGCACCGGCAATTATTGGATTAACTTTTATTAACGATATTTTAATCCTACAAAATAGTTTGTGTGCTTTTTTTTAATTTATTAAGAATGACATTGAAAAAAGACTAATATAAGAATTTGAATGTTCATATATGATTTTATTTTGAGATAGTAAATTACAAAAGTTTTTTTTGAATTTTTCTATTCAAATTTTAAATTCTTGATTATCTAAATTTTTTAAAATTAAATAACTCAATTTTAAAATGGCTTTATTAATAAAAATTTTCAAAAATTTATATTGATGGTTTACCTTCCTTTTGCCAAGTTAGGGTGGATTAATATTTATAACTCCAAAAGATATTGCTTCAAATTGAAAATAAAGAATAATATTTTCTTTCCTTTTAACACGAGGTTAAACCAACTCGTAAATGTACACTCATTAAAATCCTCACCTTATCGCTCGGGATAATATTGAGTTGGAGTCGAGCCTAGTTCTAGTTCTAGTCTCAGCTACAAGGTTCAAACTCGAGCTCGATTGAATTTGGACGGTCCAAAGCACGAATGAACTCGATTCGGTGAGTTCACCTACTTAACAAACAAATCAAACCACGAAATTTAAAACTTATTAGACTATTGCCCTCTAAATTTATGTCGCAATATTTAATGTTATTGGATTTTAACATAAAAAGATAAAATTGCATGAAAATTCAATGTATAAAAAGATGACCTCGGACATGGACTTCTATGTTACAAGTTTTGGTCAAAAAAAGACTCTTAAGTCACAAAGTAGTGGATAAAAAATAAATAAGGTAACATTTGCATGGAAGTAATAATTGTTGGAAATTATAGACTTAAAAGAAATCATATGCAAAATGTTACACGTATTAAGGTTGATGCATGGCATACATTCATATTTACGAGCATGTGCGTCATTCACATACGAGTGAGATTAACGAGAATTGCATTAGGAGTTTGTATGAGAAGAAAATATCATTAAAGCCAGGCTTATGGATACCGTTCTGTACCCGCTGGTACGGTGAAACGGAACGGTATTCGTTCCTCCGGTACCGGCCGTTAATACCGATCGGTACTGTAGTTTTTTGCTCGGTACTGGCCGGCATGTAAAATACTGGCGCATATCGGCCGATACCATAAAATCTGAAAATTTGAGGACTTGTTTGCAATTTTTAAATTTTTAACCTAAACCTACCCGACCCCCCTAAACGCTTGCCTCTGCCTCTCTCGATCCTTCTCGCCTTCTCCTTCTCCTTCTCCTTCGGTCCTCCATCGTTTATTTCTTTCTCTCTAAACGCCTCTGCCCGCCGTCTGTCTCCGTCGTCTCCTTCCTCTCTCCGTTGTCCCCTCGTCTTCGTCTCTGTCTCCAATCTCCACCATCTCTGTCTACTGTCCACCGACTCTCACTTTTTTTTCTCTCACTCTCACCGACTCTCACTTCTTCACCACCGCCGCATTCTCTCTCTCTCTTTGTCGTCTTCATGTCCAACTAGTGACTGGTCCGGCGGTGTTGCTACGTCCCTCAGTTCGCGTCTTCGCGTCCTCTGAAGACGCCATCGTCATTGGCACTAAACGTCTGAAGGAGGAGAGATCGTCGCAGTCTCGCATTCGTCGCCGACCTGCACGACTTGAAGCCTCTGAGGTCTAACCCATCAGTGAAGACCCAACCCAAATACCCAAAGCTATGAATTCTTTTGGGGTGTGTTTTTTGAGTTTTCCAATTTTTTCCTGCTTAAATCTTAATTGCATTATTTATTATGTTGGATAATTGGATTGAATATTGGATTTCTGAATTTTTTGGAAGTTGGAAGTTTTCTGAATTGCAATTTGCGTGTATGATGTATCTCCTTCTGGTATTGTGGTCGGATACTGTCATTTGGAAACGAAAATGGAGTTGAAATGTTGAATTGAATGAGTGAGTCTCACGGTGAATGATGTATTGCTTTTCTGATTTGTGTGAGTTGGAATTTGGAAATGGAAGTGTTGAATGATAAGTTGATTACGATATTGTCATTTGGAAATGGAAATGGAGTTGAATTCACAGTGAATGATATATTGGTTATAAACATTGGTTTAAGTTTATATTTATGTTAAGTTTTTGGATGAAGCATAGCCTTGCATTATGCACGGTTTTGTTAATGTTGATTATCAAAATTGAAAGTTGAACTTGAAAGTTGAAACTTGAAACAACCTAAATGTAAAATTTAAACCGATAATATTAAATTTGTAAAATTGTAAAAACTT
>JAOQMQ010000004.1:24254118-24272275 GCA_027563845.1 Erythroxylum subrotundum | reverse complement strand
CTATTAATAGTTTAATACTTCGATCAATAACTTTGACACATATTAATTACTATTTGAACTGAAGTAGAAGTATTGAGCGTTATGCATTAGTTGTTACTTATAATAGCAATGTTCCATATTAACGTTTAATAACATATAATTAAAGTAGTTTTGTTTCCTTTTCTTCTTTTTTGTTAACTCAAGAATAAATATAGTAAATACTAGTGAATTTATTATTATTAATATCCTCTTAAATTATATCTAAATATATGACAGGTTTTTTTTTAGTGTTTCAGCCTTTCAGGTTCAATTTTAAACCTAAACCTATAAATCAGGTTCGGTTCGGTTAACCTAGAACCTAAACCATGAACCTGATTTTTCAGATTCGATTCAAACCGAACCTACTAAGGTTCTGTTAACCTTATTTATAGGTTCGGTTCATGCGGTTTAGGTTCGGTTCGCGGGTTTTCTTGAACATCCTTAAGTTATGGATGTTCAATTATGTGTGATGGTTGGACAGATAGGAGACAAGAGCCTATTATAATTTTTTTGGTTTATTCTTCAAATGATTATATGTTTTTGAAACCTATTGATGCATCTGGCCTTATTAGAAATACTGAGACTTTGTTTGCGATATTTGATGAAGTTGTGAATGAAGTAGGCTGGAAAATATTGTTCAGTTTATTACTGATAATGATTCCACTTATAAAGCGGTAGGAAAAAGGTTGCAGAATATAATTCATTTTTTTGACTCTTTGTGTTGCACATTGCATTGACCTAATGTTGGAGAATATAGGGGATCCTAGGTATTTTCCTGTTATTAATGAGACTATGCAAAAAGCTAAAAAGGTGACAAAGTTCATTTATAATAGTGCATGGGTATTGAATTTGATGAGAAAGGAATTTACCAATGGTGGAAATTTGTATCGTCCTGCTGTGACAACAGTTGCCACAAATTTCTTATCACTTCAATCTTTTGTTTCGATGAAGAAAGAGTTAAGACAAATGTTTACAAGTGATAAGTGGATTACATCTCAGCATGCTAGGTCTAATGTTGGAGTGGAGGTTTGTAATATTATACTGAAAGATAGATAATTTTAGTCTCAATGTCAATTTGTTATCCGAGTTTGTGAGCCTTTGGTAAGGGTGCTTCGCTTGGCTAATAGTGAAGAAAAGCCAACAATGGGTTATATTTTTGATGCCATGGGGAGAGCGACGGAAGCAATCAAGGCCAATATGAAACATAAGCCTTCTTTATACACAACATATCTTTCAATCATTAATGAGATAAGGGAAAGACAACTTTCTTCTCCATTGTTTGCAGCTGGGGCATTTTTGAATCCTAGTGTCTATTTTAGACTGGATCTTACTAAGCAAGTTGAAGTTAATAGAGGAATAATTTTAACTATTACAACAATTGTTAGCATTGACGCAATGCAAGATCTTTTAAGCTCACAAATGGAGCTTTACAAGTTGTCTTATGTAGATTTTGGAATGTCGATTACTATTCGACAAAGAGAAAAACTTTCGCCAGGTATTAGTTATTTCCTTTTTCTTATTTGTTGAAAATTAATTATCACTTTATTTTGTTTATAACACTACTTTTGTTATCTTATAACTTACAGTTTCTTGGTGGGATCAATTCGGAAATAGTGTTCCAGATTTGAAAAGGTTTGCAATTCGGATTTTAAGTCAATGTGTGAGTGCAACAGGCTGTGAATGAAACTGGAGCACATTTGAATTTATCCACTCTAAGAAAATGAATAGATTGGAGCATAACATGTTGAATGACTTGGTTTTTGTTTGTTACAATTTAAAGCTTCGGAAAAGGTATGTTATTATAATTATTAATTTCGATATAATATCTTATAATTTTTTAATAATTAAATTTAATTGTTTACTATGAGTCTTAATAGCACAAGTAGTTCAACTGATCCAATTTTCATTGATAATATTGATCTTTTGGCGGATTGGGTTTCTGAAGAACCGAATTTGGTATATGTGAATGATTTGGAAGATAATCTTGGATGGAAAAGCATTGACATGTCATTTGGTGCATTAAATTTGAATAATAATGATGATGAAGCTCCTCTCAATGATGATGATTTTGTATCAAATGATCACTGAGGTGAGTGCAGTTATAGCGGATATCATCTCGTTGACGATTGAATTTCGTTCCAAGTTTTTGTTTTTCTTCTTCTTTTAATTTTACTTATATTTGATGTTTATGTTAAATTATATATATGTAATGTAACTGTAAATGTTTTTGTTTCAGGTTTAACTTCTACTTGATTGTTTCTTCGTCATAAACTATTTTTGTAAATTGTTTAATGATATTTATTGTTCTTTTTATTGGATGTTTTGATATAATTATTACTTATTAAAATGATGAAATTGTATTATTGTAATATTTTAAATACTTTGTATTATTCTTAATTTTATATTTGTATGATGGTGATTGTCTTTTTTATATTAATTGTAGTTATTATTTTTAAAATTATTGTTATTTCATATTAATTATGATTATTATTTATTATTATGATTTTTGGAAACATAATTGATGTAAATAGTAAACTAGTAAAGTATACAGTATAACTGTATAATATACTAATGGACTATTTTGCAAATTTTAAAAATTTTAGGGCTATTTCATAAATTTAAAAAATTACCCGAAACGGTATCCGGTATTGATACAGTACCGTACAAAACTCAATCTAGTACCAAATCCGATATGGTATTCGCAACTTTGATTAAAGCTCAAAGGTAAATTCTATCTTTAACAATTAGGTCGATTATATTATATAGGGCAACATATTGGCCTTTCAAACAAATGCATAGTTATAAGTTAATAGTGGCAGATATGAGAATGCTCCGTTAGATGCGTAACCTTACTAAAAGAGATAAAATTAAGAATGTATTGGTAAGAGATAAATTAAAGGTGACTAGTATAAAGTAAGAGAGACGAGACTTAAGTAATTCGATCATATTAAAATGAAATACCCTGAGACTCTAGTGAGAAGATGCGAGAAAATAATAATTAGAGACTCTAAGAGAAAAAAAGAGAGGCCTAAGAAAAACTAAGTAAAGTCATCAAGAATGATATGACTTTGCTAAGACTTATCGAGGACATGGTCCGTAATAGAAAAAATTGGCTTACTAGGATACGAATAGAGGATGTTATATAGAAAGGTCTTTATCGTTTTCTTAAATCTTTTAAACTTTTTTCCTTCGAGTCTTTCATTTTATAAATAGCCATAATATTTTGATTAAAGAGTACTTTTCTTTGAGTTATTTGACCTAAGTAGTTTCTTACTTAGTCTATTTACTTTATTGTAATGACCTATGTGATTTATTTTTGTACTTATCTCTTTTTGTCCTAATTTGTGTATTTATTTACGTATTTTATCTCGTACTGTTAATCTTTGTCATGTTCTATATTTATTGCATTATATAATTTTATATGTTTGGTTATATGTATTTATTGAAATTTTGTATTATTATTAATTTGCACTACATTTGAGTCTATTGAAAATAGTGTAGGGTAAGGCTGCATACAGTTTAGACCTCCTCAAATCTCAGATTTCAACAAAACTCTTACGAAGTGTTGTTGCGGTTGTTGGTGGTGTTAGGAGTTTAGATGAATGACTCGATTCTCCCATTTTGCTTGGTTCTAAACATGGAAATGAAAATCAAAATCTAATTTTTAACTTTAATTCTACTAGAAATTTAATTAACTTTTAAAATATGATTGCCAAATCTTTTATAAAATTTCAAATTATTCATACAATATATTGTTCTTATTAAAACATGTTATTTTAATTATATTGAAATTATTTTAATAGATATGAGGATGAGTTAGAGTTACCTTTAAGATTATAATCATCTTACATTAAAAATTCATGCTTAAAAAAAGTGAATTATTTTATCTATATCACTTTTTATTACACCTACAAGTATACGTCTAATTATAATATTGATTTTTAAAAATATTTTCTATATACGTAGCTTCAATAACTAATTCATAATATTTCAATTCGGTTTTAGGCTAGCCTAAAGTTCGTGGACCATTGTTAAACTTAATTAAATTTGATATATATATATATATATATATTTATTTATTTATACAAATACATGAGATATATATATATATTTTTATTTATTTATTTATACAAATACATGAGATATTACGTTGTACCAAAACAAATGTGAATTCAATCATTGATGTAATGACTTCCTTATAATTAATGATAACAATAAGAAATCTAGATCAATCAATTCTTTTACCTTTCGACTTTTTGAAAATAAAAATAAAAAATTCAAGTACCAATACAAACTTGCAAAACCATAGGTGTAGAAGACAAAGTTAAAGTTGCAATCGCATTCGTTAGGTAATTGCTTTATAAACCTGAGAGGAAGATAAACAAAATGGTTGGATCTCCAGCTCTAACATAAGGCAAATAACTTGTACATTTCAAGTTTCCTATGTTAATGTAAATGCTACTCATGCATTGTAATGAGATATAAGCAATGGTAATTATAGAGTTAAAACTAGCACATTATTTTAAATATTATGCACGAAAAAAAGGGTATTTGATATTACGTATAGCAAAAACAGATGTGAAATTTTTCCGTTTCATTTTTCTAAAATTTTAGATCAATTTAATTTTTGTGACGTGATTCAAAATACAATAAAACATAAACCTAAATTGTACCTTATTGTGCAATTTGATCTTTTTTTTTAATATTTTTCTTGAATCGTTTACAAAATTAGTTCATCGTAATTATTATAATCGCATATGCATTCAACGTATCTACACGAATTGTTTAGAGATTTCGACAAGCCCCGCAGAAAAGTGTAAGTAAAGAGTGTTAATTTTTTTGAAGTATTTGTCTATTTATAATAATATTTGAACTTTTTAGTAATTTAGTTAAAATTTAATTGTAATTTTAATTCAAATTTAATTGAAATTTCAATTAATTATAATTAGATACTTGTTGGGTCCAATAAGGTGATCTTAAAGTTTTTAAAACTTTACAATGAATTTTAATTTTATGTGTGACTCATTAGGTTCTTAAATATGTTGACAATAGATAAAAATCATATTTTTAAATTGTATTTAAAATTAGATAAATTAAATTTTTTATTTGTCTTTTAAAAACTTTTTAATTAAACAATTTGTATTTATATATCAAAATTAATATTTAACAATGCATCACAATCACTCAAATATTGTGAATGTTAAAATAATTTTATCAACTATTTTAGTTCATAGTTTTCATGTAATTCAATCATGTTCATCTTATAATTTTTTGATTAGACATAAAGTATGGTATTAATGTATTCATCTTATTCTAATTATAATAGTTCTTTGCAACTAGTAATTAATAATATTAATGACATTTAAATTTTATTTTCAAAATCATATATCCATATCACAAATACTCCATATATTTTAAGTTACATCCATTAACTACCTATGAAGTTATTCTTGATACGAAATGGTCATAAATGTATTAAAATATAATGATTTCTATATTATTTCATATAGAATTGTTAGAATGAAAATTTTCATAGACTTGCAATTAATTTTCTAAATAAAATTATCATACTCGGGTGATTTTAATGAAATTGTTCTCTAGCAAGCATTCACATGTATATTTAAATATTTTTAATAAAATAATGACTAAACATAATTTAAAATAATAAATAAATATCATAATTATGATATTATTGTAATTTTATCCTAAATATATATTTGTGATATACAGACCTTACCTCATACATCATTTCATTTACTTTTATTAATACAAAACCTGAATCAAACTCATGCATTCAAATCTGGAATTTTGACTCTCACATAAGATAACCATTAAATTAAAGTTATTTTAACAAATCATCAATTCTATTTCTGCTGTTAACTTCATGCTTAAGATAGGAAATTTACATAATTATTTTAGGCGAGATTTGGAGGAACCAGTACCCCTGTTCACTCAGGTTAAAGTTCATTATCTTCCAAAACTAAAATCATTCCAGATTTAGAAAGAGAGAACAAACTCAACAAGCAGGGCACTGATTTTGGAAGGTAACTGCGAAATGAAGAGTTTTTCATTGAAGACTAGGCTCTAGAGAGACAAAACAACTAATATAATCACTACGACTTGATTCTCAAAACATTGCCAACCTCATGCATCAACACTCTCACACAACAACCACCACAGACTCCACACTAAAGACCCCACATCAATTTCCAACACCCGTCGCGCCCTTAACATCTTTACTCCCCGCATTCTCTGACGCCTCCACAGCCGGAGGCGTTGCAGATGAAGGAGGTAGCGGAGCACGCGGCGGTTGCAGCGGCTGATGTTGAGCTGATGGTTGCGAAACCCTATCCCCGACCAAGCTAGGGTCGGAGAGATCGTCGGGCAGAGACACGATCACACTCTGGGACGGCCTTCTCTGGTGACGGCTTGGTCTCTCAGACATTGTTGGAGGAGCAGGAGGAGTAGGAAGCGATAAAGATGAAGCAGTCTTGAGAGTTAATGGCAGTAAGTACATGGAAAGAAGAGAAAAGAAGTAGGGTTTTAAAAAGGGGTTGACTGCGTAGGAAACGTGTTAGTTTGTAATTATCCATATCCTAGATTTATGGACATGACTTGAATCTGCCCAAATCAACAGTTATGTTTTTTCGGTTGGGGGGGGTTGTCTCAGAAGCCCTTGTCCATTTTTCCGGTTTTACTGCGTTTAGCTGGTTATTGACTGTTAATGGTACCGTTTTGTATTTATTGAATTGAACGTTAGGTGCAGGTCATGTGAGCTTCGTAGGAGGTGGAGGTTGAAAACCTTCTTGGAAATATCTCATTGAATTGTGTGGATACAAACGGTTCCAACAATTAAATATAACTTATTTAATTTTAGTTAGGTCGGTCGGCCAAGCCTAGCCAACCTTAGATCAGGACGTGGGTTGATCGGCCCACTCCCAGACGTAGAAGATGACCTAAACTTAGCTGATATCTACTATATAAGGTATTACCCCACCAGGATACATGTATGACATTAGAACCTTGATTTTCTTTATTGATAGTTACCAAAACCCTCTCCAAAAGACTAACTTGAGCGTCGGAGGGGCTTGCCGGCAATCAACCCCCGGCGTGCCTTTTATTGTTTTGCAGGTACTCTCTAGCTGAAACCACTCGGACTCATGGATCCAAATAACGGCGTCCAGTCCCATCAAAATCAGACAGAACCAGTTGGCAAGATGACCTAAACCTAGCTGATATCTACTATATAAGGTACTGCCCCACCAGGATACAGGTATGACATTAGAACCCTGATTTTCTCTATTGATAGCTACCAAAACCCTCTCTAAAAGACTAACTTGAGTGTCGGAGGGGCTTGCCGGCAATCAACCATCGGCATGCCTTTTATTGTTTTGCAGGTACTCTCTAGCTGAAACCACTCGAACTCATAGATCCAAATAACAGCGTCCAGCTCCATCAAAATCAGACAGAACCAAATTTATATTTATTTAAAATCTGGAGAGATCCGATAGTATGCAACCTTACTAATTAGAATGATTAATGTTTTCAAACAAACCCACCTGAAAAGAGACAATAATTTAGAATAAGTTTGATAAAATTTTAATTTAAAATTATGAGACAAATTTTAATTTAATTGAACTTTAAATTAATTTAAATTTAATAAGATAATTTATAAATTTCGTTTAATTTAAACTCATTTGAAGTAATTCAAAATGATCCAATCTCAACTTAATTCTAATTTTCTATGAAACTTACTTAAACTTATAAGAAAACTTGACTTTTGTATTTCTTTCATTCGTGTGGATGCATTTAATATCTTTATAAATTAAACTTAATTAAACGTATCCGCTCATAAGAAAATAGGCTTTTACATGTGTGCATAGTGACTTCACGCTTAAGCATTTAATACTTTTGTAAAAGTAGTTAAAATGCTTAATCATAAAAATTTTGAATTATTTAATTTTTTTAATTTAACCTATTTTAATAAATTTTATTATAAAAAATTAATCGATTTATTAATTGATCGACAAATTAGTATAAGCTAATAATCACAATTTATTTTGAAATTATTTATGCATCGGACTGGCCAACCCAGCCCATCTAGTTATACTTTAAAAAAAATTAAAAAAATGACGTTGTTCTTGATATTTCAGTAACGCCACAAGCTAGTCGGACCGAATGACCCATACTTAGCCTGTGACTCGAAAAATTCAAGCTAAAATTGGGTCAGGTTAAGCCGGGCTAAAATTGACGACCCTAATTATTTATACTTCTCCTATATTTTTTTTGTTTTATTTTGTATGAATTCGATACATGCCATTTAAATATTTTATCCAAAACTTTTAGGGCATGTTATGTGGATTCGGTTTCCTCAACTCTGCTAAAATTGCACCCTGCAGGCCCTGCACTAAGATCAAGGTTGCAAATCCTTTTATGTAAAAATAATTATTTTCATGTTCAAATAATCTTCCCCACTTAATGATAAACCAGCCAGATTCATCCAATTAATTAAACAACTCAACATAAATTAATTATTTTATTTTTAAAAATTAGACTCTTCTTATAAGCTTTGCAATGTTTGAATGTCATGGAAAGAGAGAGAGAAGACAAAGTGTTGGACATTTTTGACCTTCTTTATAAATTGGACAATTATTAATTATATTTTCGGGTTTTTAATAAGTTATCGATTAAGTTACTAATTTGATCATAAGAAAGGTAATACAGTGACCCAATAAATGATCTGGATTAATGAGTCAAGGTCTAGGAGAAAATGGATCCCAATTAGTGTGGACCGGATCCATATCGAATTTGTGATGGAGAAACCCGATATGAAAGCTATATATAAAGGTTAAGGTCTCCTTCAGTTGCTTATGTAGTTCGTAAGCATAATGATCCTCTAACACGTTAGGAGCACTTACGTCTTAAGAAAACCGAAGAAAGGCGTTAACCGAGTGTTAGTAATCGACTTCAGCAAAGGTCTCGAGAAAATTGGAGCTCGTTTTGACCTCAAAAACTGCTTCGAAACATTGGATGGAACATAAATTAGGTATTCCACATTTCCTTCGTTTTAACCCTTTCATAAATGATCCAGGACACGTAATAAGGTCTATCCTACTTGTTACACAAAGAATTTCCGTTCATATGTTGCACATGAGGCGAATCTCTCTTTTTTGTTATAAATTAAATTGTTAAAAATTAATTGTTATAAATGTTTAAGGTGGTGTAAGCAATGATTAAAAATTTTGATTAGCTCATCCGATTCTACGATAAAAACTTTAATCAACTAACTTTTCGGTTCAGTTTTCAAATTTTCGCTTTAATTTATTTTAATAAATTTATTGTTAAAAATTAATTAGTTTATTAATTAATTATAAAATTTTCTTAAATTAATATGTTTTTATAAACTAAAATAAATCAATTAATTTTCATTCAATAATCTCCTTCTTTAATTAACTTTCAAATTATTTGATAGGTAATGACAGTCTCCCTCAGTGATATTTTAAATTCTTCAATTTTATTTAATTTTTAACCAATTTTTATGATAGTCTAATACTGACTGAATATTTTAAATTTTAAACATCTTGTTTAACTTCTAACATGATTTTTAAAACATTGGGTATAAGAATACTTTTGGACATCAAATCACAAAAGAAATAAAAATATATATTAACAAATTGTTAAAATTAATCTAATTTAGGATAATGATAAATTTTTTATAAGGTCACATTTACAAAATAATTTCTTTCAAATAATTGATGAGTTTCTTAAAGATTTTCAAGTGTTGATGATTGAATTTGAGTTATATAAAATTTCTCAAAAATTGTAAGTAATTGATTTTCTTAAATATTTATAATCTAAAATTTTAAAAAATTATTTAAATTGAACTTCTTGTTTAATTTTAATTTTTAAATAATTTATTTAGAACACATAACTTAAAATTATTTGATTCGAATTCGTTTTTAAAATGAATTAAACATAAGAAGATAATAATGTAAATATTGCAGCCTAATTTTTTTATTAAAAACTATTTACAAAGAACCTTAAACAAATAAAAATTATTTTAAAATAAGAATAATATTTTAATTTTTTTGAAATTACTAACAAATTTAAATAATTTAAGACTACATTTTACTATTAGTACTTTACTACTATATACCATCGAAAAATGATGTTTTCCTCCAATATAACAATTTATAGAAGAAGTCTTGGTGGGCTTCATGTTTAGCTTTAGAGCCCAAAGATGACACGTAATCGTACAGAGCCCAAAGCCTTTTCCAATAATGCACGTCAGCTTACGACCAGTCAAAATCGCCCATCTCTAAATCTGACGGAACATACATGACACTTGTCTCGTTGACAAGTGGCACGGTCCTGCTTGAGTGGGTCCTACTATTTATCCACTTGTTTTTTATATAAATAACTAAATAAGTCTGAACCGCGAACAGAGCTTCTTCTTCTCTCTGGTTTTTTGCCGCTCTCTGCGTTTCCGCCTCAAGTATTCGTTTACAGAGAAAGAGGCAAAAGTAGCGTCAACTGAGGGTATTAAGTCTGAAGTTTCGCCTAGAGAAAATGCTTCGAGTTGTCAAGAGATTAGTAGCCACCGGTCTCACTTGTTACGAAGTTACCAAGTGGGTCGTGGCAGGGAAACTTACACGTCTTTTGGAAGTTCGAGTCCGGTAGACGCCCTGAGTGAGGAAGAACCACCGATTAGTGAGAACACGGGCTCGCATGTCAGCATCCCTCAGAATGATAACCCTGGTTCGGTTTCTGTTTGTCACGCTGTGTTGGAGATACCTAAGCATGTTAGTTCATCTGGGATTAGGAGGATTACTCTCAAAATTAGCGAAAGAAATGAGGATTATGACACCCAGACCGCTACTTCGATGGCTGAACCTGCGACTAGTACCATCGATCGAGGAGTGTCTTACACTGAAGAAGATGCAAGGGACTACTCTTCGTGTAATCATTCCGGCGGAGAAGTTTCTGGAAGTATGGATGATTGTAGATATGCTTCCGATATGGAGTCGAAGATATGTAAGAAAGTAGTTCCTCACAACTATCCTTCAAATGTTTACATGCGAGTCGAACGTTGTTTTCGGGGAAAATCGACGCTCTGCAAACAAAGGTCGACCCTTCTATGTTGTCTAATCGAAAGGCCGATAGACGAGTGGGCGAGACGGAAATGGGGCGTCGCTTGGAGTGGGAGTGTAGCGTGGGTAAGGTAAGCAAAGTGGCCGCCAGAGAGGAAGCCAAACCGGCCTATTAAGCGCAGCTAAGCTAATACGCGCCGGAGGTAAGCTCTATTTGGCCCGCCCGTAATAGAGCCAGGACACCCTCTCTAAGCAGGAAGCAACTTTCCCTGGTCCGAAAGACAGGTACAGGTACGTAGTCACTGGAAAGTGCGAAGCAGGGATGGGTAGTAGCTGCCCCGGTCTCCTCCCAGTCTCCCACTGCTTGGGAGCTTACGGTTTCATGTTCTATTTCACTCAGAAGTTGCTGTCAACTGGCATCCTTGATGGGGCGAGGCTGAAGTATGTATCCCTTTCTCCAGCGGTAAGTAAGCATGGATTTTTCGTTGCTTTGATTGCGTACATTTTACTGATCGTCCAAAATCCTAATGTTGTTGTAATGATGTGCCAGCGGGAGCTAGATGGAATTATAGATGGTGGAGGGTACTTGTGCGGCTGTTCAATTTGCAATTTCTCCAGATTAAGCTGGCGTGTTTTCTACTCTGTGATTGCACTTGCACAAATTGATTAACCATTTATAGTAATTGTGCGACTGAATTGTAACTGATAGGTTCTCACTGCCTATGAGTTTGAGCAGCATGCTGGTTTTAAGACTAGACATCCAAATAATCATATGTACCTAGAGAATGGGAGGCCAATTTACAGTATTATTCAAGGAAGTAAAGACTGCTCCGCCTAGTATGCTGGATGAAGTTGTGAAAGACATGGCTGTTTCATCCATTAATGAGGAATTCTTCCAGGTTTGTAAAGGTGATAATGTTTGATTTATTGCATATTGTACTTGCTTATTGAGCCATTTTTGAAAATTGTCGGAGTTGGTAATGTTTGTATTAATTTTGTCAAAAATTAACCCACTGAACAAACAATAATATCAAAAAGAATGGCCTATATGTATATGAATTCTTCATGCTCTTTTTTGATTAATCTTAATTGCATATGCAGCTAGTCTTCAGCCAACCAATCAAAAGGTTGGTCTAGATACAAGACATTACAGCAAGCTACCTTTGCCTTACTTTTTCTTAAGGTGAAACCTCCTATCGTCTACTTTCGTATCTAACCTTATATGCTAATTTATAGTTTTACCTTTCCCCGCCTGTTTCCTTTTCTATAAGCTGCCTGGAATCATTTGGCTGTATTACTTAATGCTTGGAGTAATTAATACTAAAAAGGTTTATGAAGTTCTAGCCTAGAACATTTTCCCTCTGCTTGATTCAACTTTTAGGAAAACCATTCCGGTTATTCCTGTTTTAATGCAAAGTGATACAATTCCCTGTAATGTGAATAAATGCTGCTTTACTGTAATTACAAGTGGCTAAGGTGTAAAAGGCAACTGTATCCTGTTCTCTTCAATGTTAAGACACGTTAGATAGTTCCAAAAGTTTTTCTGCGTTATAGAGCCGGGCACGTTCTATGACAAACATGTTCGAGGGGGAATGCATTTGATTGCATAATCTCTCCCTCAGATCTTTCGATTTCACTTTCTTACCTAGACATAACTTTACTTGTTCCTCTTTTATATTTTCCTGACTATTGAGGATTTCCCACTAACTTCTTGCGGTTCTGACTTTTGTTGGTTATTCTCCCATCTATCCTTTCTGGTCATCTTTCTTAATCTCTCAAAATATACACATGCTGATATCGTATGTGAAGATATATTTTATCCTTTCCTGTTTCCCTTTCAATTGATTTTTCAGTTAATTTGAGTCAGATCTTTAATAGCCCACACATTCTGATATTGTTTGCCTTTCTAGATAGATTTTATCATAGATGCTATTTCTCTTTGGTGATCTGGGGCTATCGCTACTTCCCTGCTCTCGCAGTCCTTTTGTTTTAAATCTGATGTGGTATGTAAACATCATAAGGATTCAATTGAGTGGCAGGAGAAGAAATATAAAGCGCCAAGTGGTTAATTTATTGAAAAACTGCTTGATGTTCTTACAAAAGCCTTTAAAACTTTTATTTGGGGCAGGTTGCTTGTTTCTTCTAGATGGTGCTAGTCTTTGATTGCAATTTCTTCTCTTGGAGATTTCGTAGATTGCAGCATTAAGTTTATAACTTAATTTCTAATCATTTTTTGCTGAGAATTTTGTGAAATTTTCAGCCAGCACAACCAAACCTTAGGAGGAAGTGGTTGGCCAACTTCAAGTTTTTTTCTACACAGCAAGTTTGTCAGAGCACTTTTATGAGTATTTCAGAAGAGCAGAGACGTGCATTGAAGCGGTCTGTCCCTCCCTCTCTATGTCTCTCTCTATAGAATGGGAAATAATAATGAAAACAAGTTCTTTTTCTTTTTCTTGTTTGTATTTTAGCATTTTCTTTGTTTTTTTGCTTGTCAGCTTTTCCTATGTAAAGGTATCTGACTTAAGTTCACAATACTGTCTTGTTCGCTGATGGGTTTATTGCACTCACAGACCAAGCTCCTATGAATCTGGGTTGGTGGCTAAACAAAAAAAACAACCAGAGGGTGGTGCAAAGAGAAGGTTATTACTGTTATACTAATCAAAATCTGTTTGTCTTGTTAAGTTCTACCTTGAATTATTTAACCTGGAGGTTCTTTCCATATGTTGGCAGAGATAATGATCTTCACCGGCTACTTTTTATGCCTGATGGTCTTTCAGATGGTGCTGAGTTAGCTTATTATGTAAAAGGACATGTAAGTTGTGTGTTTTGTAACCATGATATATGTATTCTTTTGGTCATCCTCTTGACCTAATTTAGTGATGCATTTTTTTTTCAGAAAATATTAGGCGGCTACAAGCATGGAAATGGCATATTCTGTAATTGCTGTGAAACAGAGGTAAGGTGATGAAGATGAACAGTCATAGTGGTTTGTGAAGTTTGCATGTGATGATTTAAGTTCAATCCTTTGATACCTCATAGTCATACTATTCAATTATCTTTCTTTGCATGAATAGATCAGTCCTTCTCAATTTGAGGCACACGCTGGAATGGCTGCTAGGCGTCAACCGTGAGTAGCCTCTTAAAAGTAGTTCTGACATCTTGATGATGTAAATTAGATTGATTTATCTCTACTCAAATATTTGTACCTTTTGCAGTTACCGTCACATTTACAGTTCTAATGGACTGACCCTCCATGACATAGCTATTTCACTGACAAATGGAAAAAGCCTTACAGCTAATGTGAGCGATGATATGTGCCCAAAATGTGGAGATGGGGGGAGCCTAATATGTTGTGAAACTAGTCCTCAGGCATTTCATCCATGTATATCTTGTTTGCAGTTTATGTTATATCTTTAGTTATGTGTTATCTAATAGAATGCTTTTTTCAGTTTATTTCTCTTTGGCGTTCTTAGTCTTCTCAAATACTATATGGTTTTAATGTTCCTGTTCAATAGGTGTGTTGGCTTGTTGTATTTGTATTTAACTCTTCTCACTGCTTCTCTCCGAATAACTCTCATTGCAAAGGAACAATTTCTTATGTCATTTAGTCCTCTCACATTACTTTTGACTTGGTTGGATATTTTTGTGCTGCAGCATGCTTGGATTTGCAGTCAGTTGCCAAGGCTTCTTGGTGTTGTCCAGACTGTAATAAATTTGGCCATGGAGCAAAATCTATCATTATTCAATCGACTCGAGTTGTTAAAAGTCTAGAATCTGGAATTGGTGGCTGTGCTATTTGCGGGTTGGTTAATCCCTTGAGTGTTCTTCCTGAATTGTAATCTTTCTGAATAGTGAGACTAACTGTTTAGATTGATATAGCTATAAGAAACTCTGGATATCATCATATTGGTTTATCATATGGTTGTGTTAAGGGTGAGTTTGGGAAATAAGTAAACTGATTGATGCTGTCATGGGATGGGATGATGTAGAAAGTAAAATAACAAAATTGAGGGTTTAGACAATTGAGTGTTAGAGGGTGTCATTGTTCAATTTCCTTTAGGAATTTTCTTTTGTTCCGGTATTTTTAATTATTCTCTTGTTTTTGTTGATCATCAGTTTTTGTGTTTTTGTTTGTCTACTTTTTAATTTTTTGCGTTAGCCAATATTTTACATTTACTTTTTTTATTGTTCACTAGGGGCCATGATTTTCAGGCACAAACTTTTGGTGACCGAACAGTTATATACTGTAACCAAGTATGCCTTTCTTCATCATGAAAACTTGCAGACGTTTTTTCAGTTCTTTATTGTCTAACTTATTTGGGTTTTGATTTTTCTTCTTTCAGTGTGAAAAGGAGTTTCACATAGGCTGTTTGAGAGACAGTGGACGCTGTGATTTAAAAGTAGGTTTAATACTAACTTAGTTACTTTAGTGTAGTTGGTCTTGCAGTTGTAGTCACTGATGCTTCTTGCATGGTCACTCCAGGAGGTTCCTAAGGATGATTGGTTCTGCTGTGATTACTGTGATCAAATCCATGCAGTTTTAAAGGATTCTGTTAACAGTGGAGTACAGATGATTCCGTCAGAACTGTTAGATATCATAAATAGAAAACATGCTGAGAGAGGGTTATTACTTGATGAAGCTGCTGGTGATGTTCAATGGAGAATTTTGATGGGTAAAAGTCGCATTCGGAGAGATTTACTATCAGCAGCTACTGCAATTTTCCGAGTAAGTAGTTAATAGTCTTGGACTTTTTGCTTGCTCCTTCAGGTTGTGAAGTACAACCTCTCTCTCCCCTGCTTCCATGAACTTGGCTCAACTGACAACAATGTATGCTTTTCAAGACAATCTTCTTCTCTCCAGCTTTTGGGATGGGCCCCATTTGTGTATTAAGACATGCTTTCTAAGTTGCTGAGGAGAGTTTTGTTTGTGGAACTATGTGTTAAGCTGCTTCCTCCGTTCTTTGACAGGAATGTTTTGGTCCTATTGTTGCAAAATCTGGTCGTGATCTGATTCCTGTTATGGTCTACGGGTAATTCCTCTTTTTCTGTGCTTAATTTTTTGAAAAATTTTCTGCCACAACTCTTTTGGTATTGGCGTTACCTCCTCTATCACTATGAGGTTGGTATTCCATTCCAAATGCTGTAGTAGCCATACCTGTTTCTCTGTAAAGGAAGGAGAAGAGTCTACTCATTTGTGTCATAAATTTCTTAGAAAAGGAGTTATATTAATGTGGTTTTATCTCCCTCATGAAAGCATCCTCCTTATGCTCATCTTGTAATGTGAAATAAGTGGAAGCTAGATCTCACTTTCTTCTATAATTTTTCTTTTATTTATTCTTAATAAACTCAGGATAATTGGAAAGAAACAATCTCAAGTGATTGGTTAACTTGACATACTAATTCCATTAGGCCCATTGTGTTTCCTGTGTTTCCTTGTTGGTTTTTTTTTTTTTTCCAGATTTTGCAGTTCGTTCATCATAAACAAAACATTAACTCTTATTTCCTCCTAACTTGTTGCAGGAGAAATATATCTGGCCAAGAGTTTGGGAATATGTATTGTGTACTTTTGACTGTAAAGTATGCCGCTTCTCCTGAATATTCCTCATGTTCTGATTGGAAACATGTTTCATTAAACAATGTCTTTATTTATCTCAAATCATTCTTTTAAATACACAGGGGTGCTGTTGTGTCAGCCGGGCTTCTTAGGGTTTTTGGTAGGGAAGTTGCCGAGCTTCCTTTGATCGCCACGTGTAAAGAACATCAAGGAAAGGTAAGAAGCTAATGGTCGATCAATGTCTCTTCCTTATTTTTCCTAAAATGAGAAGTCGATGTTTTGTGCTTGCTGATGGATAACCTTACCAGCTTGCCTTTTGGATTTTCTATATCCAGGGCTACTTCCAGGCTCTGTTCTCATCCATTGAGAGGTTGTTATGCTTCTTGAATGTGGAAAACCTGGTGCTACCTGCAGCTAAGGAAGCTGAATCAATCTGGACAAATAAATTTGGCTTCAGGAAGACGAGTGAGGCACAAGTAAGTTACAGTTGTTTTGAGAGTCCGCATGGTCCAAGCAACATCTCTTTATCCGATTATGACATGATGAAATCATCAATTACAAACAAAATCTAAAAATAGTATTATTGTAAAATTTTATTGCATTTCAGTGTTTTAGAATAATCTGCAAATATCTTGAATCCTGCTTTTATATTTCTGAATTGTAGAAAACAAGTTCAAACTGTTGTAGTCAGTATGAGTTCCAATCAGGAACTAGAGGAAATTTAAGCTACACAAGTCATCAATGTCTTAGTAAAGCAGATAGAGCACTAAAGAAAGATTATTTTTTAAGCTTTTGTTCCTATTTTTTGTTTCTTTCCTTTCTTTCCTTATCAATAAAAAATAAATAAGAAAAAGAAAAGATGAAGTTCAAGTAAAATGAGATGATGCTTTATTCAGTTCTGTATCTTGTCTTTTGTTCTTTTCATTCTTGGATGGAGCTATTATCTCTCATTTTTTCTTTTTATTGTGAAAGAAAATGGCTTTTTGTAGCAAGTACTACACATCATATAAGCAATAATTGGAAGTTGTTGATGAAATGAAAAACTGATGCATGATTTCCTTTTCGATCAGTTGTTACAGTATACAAGGGATTTCCAACTGACGATATTTAAGGACACGTCAATGCTAGAGAAGGAAGTGCCAACAAGCAACGCGTCAAAGTAAGAAGCTGGTTCCATACCTTGCTTAGATCAACAATTACTTTTTTCCTGCAAAATTGTTGGTTGCTGCAGAACTCTGATTGGAGACATAATTGACAGATTCATATGATAAAAGTTCGTGAAAAGAATTGGAAAGTTTTTCTTTCTTGCAAACTATCTTAGCATTTGCTATAACATAAATTTTGAGACGGGTTGAGTGATACTGTATATAAGCTCTTGGCTTTTGTTATTATTTATTATTACCTTTTATCATGGTAGAGTTTCTGTAGTATGCAGAAATCTGTTGGATGTGTTTCTTCTGGTTCTGGGAATCATCAATCATCGTAGAGATGAATC
>JAOQMQ010000004.1:24186880-24204775 GCA_027563845.1 Erythroxylum subrotundum | reverse complement strand
ATTATAATATAATATAATTAATTAATAATATTGTAATTAATAAATGAATTATATTTTAATTAATTATAATGTAATTGATTAATAATAATATTTTAATTAATTAATTGTGTTTAATTAATAAAAATTAAAAAAAAAATTAAAAGAGCTACTACTAAGGAATAAAACTATTGCCTCTATAATGATAATCAACAACCAACCACTTATTTTTTATTCCTTACCTATTAATCCTTTATCAAATCCATCAATCTAAGCACTCCTTTAGTGACTTGGGTTGGATTCTAAATTCTATGTAATGTGTATCTTTTTAATTTTTTTAATAATTATATAAATTACAAATAAGATAGTTAATTATTTATCAAATAAAAAATATTATACGCAACTTAATTTCTTATAATACTGTATAAAAATTTAATTATAATTTATAAAATTGAAATTAATAAATGAATTATCATTTTAATAAAATCTAATAAGAGGTGAACATGAACTCTTTTAAATATTTGTTTTGGCCTATTATTTATGTGACGCAGATGTGTTGTTGACTTATTGACATTATATGGGAATACAGTTCAAATAGCATTGAATGGAACACGCTCTGTCAGTGTTCACGCGTACAAGTTATGAAAATTTAAATAAATCCCAACAAAGAACACGGCATGTCTGTAAAAAAATTGAAGTCTAATTTAAAATTTTTTTAATTAATTTATTTTTGTTTATAAAAAATTATTAATTTATAAAAATTAATTAATAAAATTAATTAATTAATTAATTAACTTATCGATTTTTAAAAACAAAAGTTATTAAAATACATCGAACTAAAAAGTTAAAAACTGAATATAAAAATTGGAGGCGGTCGAATACGGTTAGTTTTTTAATTATTGGTTAATGAATTAATAAATTTTGGAGTCGAATGACTCGTATTTATTGATATTTA
The DNA here is from genome assembly GCA_027563845.1 of Erythroxylum subrotundum. NCBI lineage: Eukaryota > Viridiplantae > Streptophyta > Magnoliopsida > Malpighiales > Erythroxylaceae > Erythroxylum > Erythroxylum subrotundum. The sequence goes on along the minus strand of JAOQMQ010000004.1, from coordinate 24,203,844 downwards.
AAATTTTCAAATTTTTTTAGTCTTTTATTTTTAAAACAAACTTCTTCTTTTAGATTCTAGTTAAAAAAACACTAAAATAGACACAATATTATCAAGAGACATAGATTAGTCAAATATTGTTTACACGAAAATTTAACTCAACTTTTGAACTTAAATTGAAATAACTAAATCTAAATCAAACTAGTAATATATTATAATTATTTTAAATTATTAATTTAAATCTAAGTTAATTAGTTCAAGTTAGGTTTGAAAGTTCTATTAAATTATTATATTAATAACATTTGATTAATTTACATATGATATTTATATTACATATGTTCGTTGCTTTTAACCGAAGTATGAGATAAATATTTTTTTAAAAAATTAAAATCTAGAACAAAATATATATCAGGCGTGTTTTCCTTTATAAGACATATCTTTTAAGAATGATAATGGATGAATCTGAGTCTGAAACTCAGTTAAATTCAAGTTTTAGTTTGAACTGTATCAAAATAATACCGTACTGATATAATTAATTAAAATAATATTATTTTAATAAATAAAAATTTTAATTTATATACTAAAACGATATTATCTTACTCAATTATATCAAATTATATTGTTTCAATAACAAAATTGACTCAGATTGACTAAATTTTAGAACATATTAGGTCACATCGGATCGAGCCAATATTACCAACCCTAATAACATTTTGATATAAAAAAGGTATTTGAACTGTCTTAAATTACATATCACAATTATAATTGTGATTTTAATATTATAATTACAATTTAAATATACCGTAACTAAGCAGCTTAGGGTTGTTTGGTTCTTTTTTTCTTTTCATTTTTTGTTGTTTTCATAAAAAAAGAAAACAGCCTGTGCGTGTTTGGTCGAGTATCGCTGCCATTTTGTTTTTAAAATTAAGAAAACCACAACTTTACGAAAACTTAGGAGTAGTTTAGTTTTATTTCTTTTTTGTTGTATTTTTTTATTTTTAATTAAACAATAAAATTATGTTTGGTTAAGATTTCTAATATAAAAATTAAAAATAAAAATCTATTTAGTCGAGATTTATAATAAAATATTAAAGAGAAAAATATGTTTGAATTTATCATCCTGTTTCTATATACTCTTATGTTAATTACTTTTAATATAATATATTATGTTTTTAAATTAATTAATTCTCATTATGGTTAGAAATAAAATATATACATATTTATATAATTACAGAAATTTGAACAATAATTGTAAATAATAAAATTTTGTATACTAGAAAATTACATTAAGTTATTCTAATCAATAAAAGATGTTCATCATATTATAATTCTTCAATACATAATAATATTATCATTTACAAAAAGAAACATAAATTAATTAGAAATAATATAATCATTCCACATTTGTCTAATAATTTTATCTTTCTTTTAAGACATACTTCGAAGTTGTGTTGGAGTGATATTATACTTCACGTGAGAACTTGCATCTTAATTTTCACTTTCCCTAATTTGTTTTTCATTTTCAACACAATTGTCAAATAATTCGTCGCTTTGTCTATAGATTCTAATATAATTCTGTATATCACAACAAGCAATAATTATGTATTTTCGTTTCTTTGTATCATAACTCAACCTATTTGAACGTATGGAGAATCTTACTTTTAAAACGTCAAAACATCTTTCAATAACATTTCTTAATAAAGAATGTCTGTAGTTAAACAATTTATGCGGACAAGAGGTCTTTCTTTATAATCTCGCAAATGATATCTCTCACTTAGGTATGGTGAAAGAACTCCAAGCATATTGGTGTAGCCTAAATTAACCAAATAGAACTTCCCTAACATATAAAGAACATAATATTAACAAAATGATATTAAAAATTAATCATAATTACTACGTTTATTTAAAATAATATAATACCATATGGAGGCATAGGAAATTGATTAATTGGATTTGTCATTATTTCTAAAAGAATTTGAAATGTCATTTGCAGTACCTTCCTATCCAGCCATTCAGATGTAAAACACATGTCAAATGAACAACAACACATAATAATTTGGGTTGGATCACTTCTTATACCCCTGTATGATATTTTTTCATCAGTCAGAACGTGTGCATCAATATGTTACCATCTATTACTCTTATACAATCCTAAAAAAATAAAACTATACTATTAAAATAATTATTAATCATAAAAACGTAATTAAATATATGAATGTACTTGAAAATATGGAACAAAATTTGAATTATGTTGAATCTTATAAGATGTATTGGAAAATGATGATAGAGTAATGACTCTTTTTACAAGACGATTAATTGCCTATAAGACTTTGCGAAAGTATTTAGAAATTGCCCAGGTCGAATGTTGAAAACATTTTGCATTGAGTCTAGTTATTTGACTATGCTCTATAGTTATCAAGAAAATTGCTACTTATTCCTCTACAATTAAATGACTTGTTTCCTTTAAATCTCCTAAACTCTTCAACTTATAGCTCAAGAAGATTATCTTACTAGTTCTTAAATTTTCATAAATCCTCGTAAGATTCCCATTCAAGAGATCTAATATCCAATCAAGACCTGATAGAGTAGAAATTTTACATGATTGCTTTTGTTAATGAAAATATTTGTTCTCTTCCCCAGTTAGAGAAATAATGATTACCTTTATCAGTTCATCATCATAATCTGATAAGAAATCCATGTATCTATAATGCTAATATTAAATAATTAATAAAACATTCAGTTAAAAGGTTTAATCAAATATAGACAAAACATTCATACAAAATATAAACTTAAAATATTTGTACAAAATAGACTTAACATTCAGTCAAAACACAAACTTAAAATATTCAAACTATGGAATAATGCTTAATATAAAAGTGTCAATCTAATAAAAATTTGATATGCAATAACATGAAAATATAACTAAAGCGACATAATTCAATTCAACTTCCTTGCATCTGCTATGTTTATAAAAATATCCTTATAAAGTGGAGAATTATGTAAAACCTTTCCAACTTTTTCGTATTGCCTATCCTAAACGCCCAATTCATCTAAGGAATTTAGAAATTCCATCACTATGTTAGACTATTGCTTAATTGATGAAACTCCTGATCTATTCTTTGCAGTGGATGGTGTTTTACTAAGCTTTTTCTCAAGTAAATCACTCTTCCTTTTTGATTCCTTATCAATTATAACCAAAACCTCTTCTTTAATGTTAGAATGTGCCTTCTTTACCTTCTTATTCTTAGTAAATTTCTCTCTCAGATGAAGAACTTATAACTTAATCTCCTTTTTCATTATAAGAGCAATCTTTACCAACATTAATTCTATGTTCCTCTTTTGTACTATTCGATGGAGATTTAGTTGAAGGATGTACACGGAAACCAGTTGCAGTAGTTTCTCTAAAAATATGACACAAGTATGAAATCTTCTTACATCCTTTTTTTCTTGAATCTGTGAGTCATTTTATGAACCTATAATGATGAAAAGGAAACATGAGAACAAATATTATATAATATGATATATTGAGAAAACAAAGACATTTTTTCTTAAATAGGTTTTTCCAACATTCATTTGTAGCATTAACTTCATCAGTAAAGGAATTGTCACTGATTCATGTTTCTTTGAGTAAGTTTTTGAAATTCTTCAATGTAACGCTTAATCTAGTATACTTATTTTTCAATTGAACATTAGTATTCTCCCTGTTGAATTTTGTTTGAAGACTTGCTTTAATATTCTTCTAACCAAATTTGGAAAAAATTAGTAGTTGTTCGATTTTGCTTCTTCTCTTCGTCAACCATCAATGAGATTAAATACATCTTCATAGTATCGTTTCATACCCCAACTTTTCCATTTATTTCTATACAATCATTGGAATTGTTCGTATTGTTCAAAGCTTCCATTACTAAATGTAATTACATATAAGTGACATCAATCACAAAAATTTCTACAAGGTATTAAATGCTAAACATGGCTCAAAATAGTCATAAGATAATCATAGTCCAATATAACTGCATATAAGTGCATGGATATGATAGAAGAGTTGAAGTGAGAAATTAAATTAATTTCAATCATCACACCAACTTAATTTAATTTCTTACTTCATTTTTTTAATCATTTCCATGCACTTATATGCATTAATATTAAACTATGATTGTCTCATGATTATTTTGAACCATATTTAGCATTTAATACTTTGTAGAAATTGTTGTAATTGATGTCACTTATATGTAATTACATTTAATGATAGAAGTTTTGAACAATATGAACGATTCCAATGATTGTGTGGAAATAAATAAAAAAGATGAGGTATGTAATGATACCATATAGATGTATTTAATCTCATTGATGGTTGAAGAAGTGGATAAGGGAAATCGAAAGACTGCTACCTTTCCCAAATCTGGTTGGAAGAATATTAAAACAGATCTTCAAACAAAATTTAATCAGGAGTACATTGATATTCAATTAAAGAATAACTATAATGGATTAATTGCTAGATTGAAGAATTTTAGGAACTTACTCAAAGAAACATGAATCAGTTACAACTCTTTTACCAGTGAAGTTAATGCTACAAATCAATGTTAGAAAAACATATTTAAGGTAAAATATGTCTTTGTTTCATTAATATATTATATTATATAATATTTGTTCTTATATTTCCTTTTCATCATTATAGATGCATAAAATGACTCACAGATTCAAAAAAAAAAAAAAGGATGGAAGGAAATTTTAGACTTGTGTCATATATTTGGAGATACTACTGCAACTGTTTTACATGTATATCTCCCAATTAAATGTCCATCAAGTAGTACAAAAGAGGAACATAGAATTGATGTTGATGAAGTTTGCTCGTATAATGAAAAAAGAGATCAAATTATAAGTTATCCATTTAAGAGAAAGAAAAATCATAAGAATAAAAAGGCAAAGAAAACACATTCAAACATTGTAGAAGAGGTCTTAGTTATAATTGGTGAACAATAAAAAAGGAAGAATGATTTGCTTGAGATAAAACTGAGTGAAACATCATCCCCCGGAAAAAACAGATCTGGAGTTTCATCAATTAAGAAAAAGTCTAACATAATGATGAAACGTCTGAATTCCTTTCATGAATTGGGTGTTGAGAGTGTACAGTATGGAAAAGCTGTGCAAGCTTTACATGATTCTTCACTTTATAGGGGCATTTTTATAAAGATGACAAATGCAAGAAAGTTGGATTGGATTATCTCACTTTAGTTATATTTTTATGTTATTGCATATCGAATTCTTATTAATTTGACATTTCTATATTAAGCATTATTCTATAGTTTGAATATTTTAAGTTTGTGTTTTGTATAATGTTTGACTGAATGTTAAATCAATGTTTTTTATGAATATTTTAAGTATATATTTTGTATGAATATTTTGTATATATTTAATTAAACTTTTTGATTGAATATTTTATTAATGATTTAATATTGACATTGTAGATACATGGATTTTTTGTCAGATTGTGATGATGAACTGATTAAGATAATCATTATTTCTCTAGCTGGGAGAGAGAACAAATATTTTCATTTACAAAAGTAACGATATAAAACTTTTGCTCTATCAGGTCATGATTGGATATTAGAACTTTTAATGGAATCCTACAAAGATTTATAAAAACTTAAGAATGAGCAAAATAATCTTCTTGAACTTATATGATGAGTTAAAGAAAAGGATTTATGAAAACTTAAGAATGAGCAAGATAATCTTCTTGAACTTCTATGATGAGTTAAAGAGATTAGGAGGCTTAAAGTCAACAAGTCATTTGATTGTGGAGGAACAAGTAGCAATTTTCTTGATGATTATAGGGCATAGTGAGATAATTAAAGTTAATGCAGAACGCTTTCAACATTCAACCTGGACAATATTAAATTACTTTTGCAAAGTCTTATATGCAGCTAATAATCTTACAAAAGGAGTCATTGCTCCACCATCCTTTACTAATACACCTCTTGAGATTCAACATAATTCAAAATTATTTCCATATTTTCAAGTACATTCATATATTTAATTACTATTTTAATTATATTCTTATGATTAATAATTATTTTAATAGTATAGTTTTATTTTTTAGTATTATATTAGAGTAATAAATGGTATATATATTGATGCACATGTTCCTACTAATGAACAAATACCATAAAGAGTAAAAGAATTGATACAAACCAAAATATTATGTGTTGTTGCTCCTTTAAAATGGGTTTTACCTATGTAATGATTGGATAAGTAGGTACTGCAAATAACTCTCGAGTTCTTTTAAAAACAGTGACAAATGTAACGAATCAATTTGCTATATTTCCACAATGTATTATATCATTTTAAATAAACATAGTAATTATGACTAATTTTAATATCTTTTTGTTAATATTATGTTCTTTATATGTTAAGTAAGTAATATTTGGTTGATTTAGACTACACTAATATATCTAGATTTCTTTCTCAATATCAAGATAAGAGATATCATTTGTGAGATTGTAGAGGTAGATGAAGAACTCAAGGTCTACAGGAATTGTCTAATTATAGACATTCTTCATTAAGAAATATTATTGAAAGATGTTTTAACGTTTTAAAAGCAAGATTCCTTGTATTTTCGAACATGTCAAGTTATGATATGAAGAAACAAAAATATATCGTTATTGTTTGTTGTATTATACACAATTATATTAGAACGTATGGATAAAACGATAACTTATTTGAAAATTGTACTGAGAATGAAGAATAACTTGGGGAAAGAAAATGAAGATGCCAGTCTCAAATGAAGTATAATATCAATTCAACACAACTTCGAAGTATATCTTAGAACCAAAATGAAATTGCTAAACAAATGTGAAATTATTATAATAATTCAAATTGATATATGTTTCTTTTTGTAAATGATAGTAGTATTATGTTTTGAAGAATTATAATATAATAGACATCTTTTATTGATTAGAATGATTTAATGTAATTTCTAATTTATAGCAATTTATTATATACAATTAACGTGCAAATTTCTTTAATTATATAAATATGCATATATTTTATGTCTAATTATAATGACAATTAATTAATTTTAAACAAAATATTATATAAAAAATAATTAACATAAGAGTATAATTAGAAAAAAGAAACAGAATGATAAAATAAAAAATGTTTGTATTTTCAATTTTTTATGATAAATCTCAACCAAACAAATTTTTGCTTTCAATTTTTATATTAAAGATTTCAACTAAACAAGTTTTTTAAAATTAAATAGAAAACATAAGTGGAATCAAGGATCCCTTAAAGAGTAAAGCCTGTGCATTTGTAAAAGACCAATTACGCTAAGAACAGAAAGTCTAGAAGAGATCTTATTTATTTCCTTTGTTAAAAATAGCTGGCACCCTCGAAAAAAGGATGACAGTTAAAATAAGCAATTAAAAAAGGGGTTAACTCCATTTATTTTTTAAAAGCTCTTTTAAAGTAAGCTGCCTGTTGTATTTAGAGAGTAGCTTCACTTATAAAACACAATTGCCTCACATTTCTAAACTTATTGCTTTACTATTAGGTATTTAAAGGTGTATTTTTATGCTTCCCATGAGGTGTCTCTCTTTACTAGAGCAATTACTTTATTTAAAATATAATTGTCTTAACCACTTAAACTAGTTGCACTACTCTTGTAAGATCATATTTAAAAGATGCTGTACTTTCATATTTCAAAAGATACAATTATTTCACCTAATTTAATGAATTAAATCGCTTTTAAACATACAAAAAGAGGGCAAGGGATAATTTATTCATAGCCCCATTAAGATATTTCAGAGATCAATAAATAACTCTGTAATCCTTTCTGTATTGTATGGGGTTTCTAATTGTTCCTAGCTTAAACTTCCATGAAAGGGCTTTTACACTAACCTTGCACCATTTCTAACAACATATTCTCTTCTTTAACATCAATTAGCTGCTCTGTGATTCAACATTAATTTATTATTGGTTGTGTTCTATAGTTGCACTATTAACACCTAAAGACAAGCAGATTCCGAGTTCTTTTTGAGGTGGAGTTGGAGATTTTGTACCTATTTTCTTTACTCCCAACATTTTTGAGGATATGAGCTCTCACCCACTTCATATGTAAAGAAAATGACTGGATGGCCTCACGAGTTTGGCTTAATAACTGAGGGGATATATCCTTCATATAAATTCTTTCAATTACCATTATTGATCATCTACCTATATAAAGGTGGATAGAAGTGCATATAAGATTTATGCTCAGACAAAAGTAATTACGTCAGTGATTTCAAATTGTAATGGAACATGGAACAAATTTACCGATCCAAAAGTACTCTTAAGATAGCATACTAACCTGTCTTGACGACTTCCTCCTTTTGAATGTAGCGTATCACAAGAAGCTCAAGTGGACAATTATTGTTTTTAGATATCCCAATCGTATCAGAAAAAGAAAATGAATGCCACAGTTACGTTTGGAAGTATATGAAGCAGATTCACAGAAAAGTAAAGTATCAAGAGAAGGCTAAGCTTTTCTGCTACCTTAAACCAATTCCAGCAACCTGTTCTCATCTTTAACGTCATTTAAGGATGTTCTGTGATCCAATGAATTGATATTATTCTCCAGTAATTTGTAGTTTTCTAGGCGTATTAATTCACTAATCCCACCTAAACGACAACAGATTCCAAATTCCTTCATCAGTGGAGCATTTCAAGCAATTCCATTCACTTCTCAATACTCGTGAAACACTACACAGAATCAAACCCTTGATATTGATAGTTCTTATTCGTTGATTGCCTACATCTGTAATTCACTTGCACTCAAGTCTATGTTAGTACCCAAGGTTTGAGTGGCTTCTACACCATATTATCATCACCCAACCAAACCCACCAAGTAATTGTTTCCACGTAAGGTGGGTCAGGACTCAGGAATCAAACATTATAGAAGCAAGTAGCATCTACATAAACATAAGTAACTGTTTTCCACGTTGATTGGGTCCGGAATCAGACATTATAGAAACAGTGAGATAATGGAGTCTGAGAAAGGAGGTGGATGATAGTACACACTAATAAAAGAATAGGTAAAGCATAAAAGAAACAGATCTTGAGGGCTTTAAAGCAAGATGAATGCGATCTTGTTTCCCACTGATTTCTTGACCGTGGACTGATCTTTTTCAGAAAATTACTTAATCAAAAAAGTTGACACCAGTGAGACGTGAGTCCAATAGTATTTTCCTTAGACACATAAAGATGCATTTCATTCTTGTGCCTATCAATTAAACCTATCTTGTTAAATAATTTACTTTAATACTGTGGTTTACCATTAAGGTGCTGTCACTTTCCTCGCTTAGAAAACTACATGTTATTAAGAACATACATGTAGTCCATAGGTTGAAAGACAATAATGTAGGTGATTGATTAAGCACTTACTGCAAACTTCTTTCTGCAAACTTCGAGCCTGAAAAGCAAAAGGATCACTTTTTTCAAATAATTAGAGAAGCAAAACCCTGGAACAGTGATCTTCATAATAATGCGAATGTTTGCAATGTTGGTAATTTTCATGCACAGATGTCTTAAAACTTCTTAATTTGACTCTTTTAACTTGTCCAAAGGTCCTTTTTCTGATGTATGAACAGAACACACCCCTAGTGCTATGGCTTCTATATAAGGCCAAAATTCAGCTGACAATTTATATTCACATCAACTTTTGTTCTTGCTTTTTGACAATACAAGTCATAAGAATCTGACTGAAGTGAGAACCAGAAAGATGAAGAATTTAACAGAGAGTTTCGAGAGAGCAAAACCATTCATTGGAGTTATATTCATGCAAGTTGGTCTTGCAGGAATGGACGTCCTGTCCAAGGCTGCATTAAATCAGGGTATGAGCAATTATGTGTTTGTGGTCTATCGTCATGCTGTTGCCACTATTGTCATCGGCCCTTTTGCAGTAATTCTTGACAGGTCTCTTCTCTCCCTACCATATGCACACCAAACTCAGCACCTACATAGGCATATGATGAATAACATTTACACGTATGCTTCTTAACAGGAAAGTAAGGCCAAAGATGACACGCTCAACCTTCATCAAGCTATTGCTGCTCGGTTTGCTAGAGTAATTTTCTAAATTACGATGCAAATATTTTCTTCATTCAACTTAATCACGGTTTCTGAAATGATAAACTCTTTCCCTGCGCAGACCAGTTATTGATCAAAATTTATACTTCTTGGGAATGAAGTACACAACAGCAACATTTGCAGCTGCTGTAATCAATATTCTTCCTGCCATTACCTTCGTAATGGCTTGCATTTTCAGGTAACATTACCATACATAAACAAAACTTTAATCAGGATTTGATTCATAAAATTCCTGAAAGCAATAATCTTGAAATGAAACTATTCGTGTATCTGACAAAGTTCCTCTCTCTACCCAGGCTTGAGAAAGTGACCCTTAGATCTATCCACAGCCAAGCTAAAGTGGTTGGAACTGTAGCAACAGTTGCAGGGGCTATGATCATGACACTAATAAGAGGTCCACTTATTGATTTGTTCTGGACCAGAGGAAAGGCCTTTGCTGGAGAAAGTACTGGAGGGACAAATCTTCATAGCTCTATTAAAGGCACATTAATGATCACCACTGGCGCCTTTAGCTGGGCATCTTTCATGATTTTGCAAGTAAGTGACTAATTGAGAAAATCATACACAAAGTTTGCAGATAAATTGTGCGAACTATAGATTGATTCCCCTTTGGTTCATCACTTCACAGGCAATAACACTAAAGACATACCCTGTTGAGCTATCTCTTACAGCATGGATATGCCTCTTTGGAACAATTGAAGGCGCAATAGTGGCATTGATAATGGAAAGAGGAAATGCTACCGTATGGGCTCTAGATTGGGATACCAAACTACTTGCAGCTGTCTACAGTGTAAGAATAGCCAACTAAATATCTGTAGCAAACTTATCATATGACATGTTGTCACAACTTTTTCCAAGGGAATGAATTTTTTCATAACCATGCAAGGAAAGTTTTAAGTAATTTCAATCTGTATGCACATAAACAATTAAATACCCCCAAAATATTGTCCAAAAGAAACAGCTAGTAGCTAAGTTCGATGTACGTGTAGCCCTATGCTTTACAACAAATTCTACGACCAGAGTCGAGGCATTGAAGGTCTTGTCTATCTTATCTTCTGTACAGCCGTTCCTTCAACTCCATAAATAATAAAAATAAGTGTACCACTGACTAATATTTCAAAATGCATGTGTGCAGGGCGTTTTCTGCTCAGGACTAACTTACTACATTCAGGGGATAATAATGAAGGATAGAGGCCCTGTATTTGTTACAGCTTTCAGTCCCCTATGCATGGTTATTGTGGCAGTCATGAGCTCAACCATTTTGAAAGAGAAAATGTACTTGGGAAGGTAATAGTAGAATTCTCAGGAACACCAAAATGATACATCTGTTTACACACCAAGAAGAACTGACACTACTCTAAATTTTACAGGATGATTGGTGCCATTGTCATAGTTGCAGGCCTCTATCTTGCAGTTTGGGGTAAAAGCAAGGACCGCACATGCTCTTCCCAAACAACTGACAAGCAAATAATACCCGTGAAACAAACAATAGAAGCAGATAGCAATGGACAAGTGAACATTGATCAAGAGGTCAAACAACCAATGCAAATCATAGAGCTATGACAGTAAAAGAAGACAAACAACCGAATTACTTTTGATTTGGCATCCAGGGGTCAAATGAAACTAAAAAAGATAACAATATATCGAGCATATCCAGTTTTCACCTGCTTGATTAAAACCCCTTTTTGTCTTACTATTTATGAAATGATAAGCATCGCAACTTTATTAAGCTAGGTAAGTACTATTTACAAACCAAATTTAACCAGCCATGTTTGCATGACTAACAAGCCATGTTTCTAATCATACATTCAGGATTTACTCTCTATCATATTCTCCCTGAATATAGCCCACATGCCTCACAATATATCCTCATCACCTTTTCACCATCTCTACTGGTAATCTTTTCAGAAACAAATGTTAGTTCACTAATTGGTATGATAAATAAAAATGGAAAATTACTTAAATTTTATGTTAAAGAGCAAAAATGGTTTCAAAGATCCTTTCTAATAGACGACTTACAGTGTAATGCTAGCTTATCTTATGTTTCACATCACTTAAATTTGAACGGCATACACAACACATATTTTAGTGCAATTGAGCAATTAACATTAGGGGTGACAATTGGGCCCAGACTTAGGTGTTTTCAACCAACTAAAAAAAAAAAGGATATCGCTTTATACTTTTAATTTTACAAAAAAAAAAATTTAAAACTTGACTGGGCCGGCCTATTGTCATCCCTAATTAACATAGAACCGTTTTTCTGAAAGACTCCTGTAAGTAATGCTTAGGTTAATTGCAGTTGGAAAAAGCTATGAGGAGGTACCATAAGAAGTTATGGTTTTAATAAATTACCGATGCCAACTTTTTTCTTGACCAATAACTTGACTAGGTTTAAGTTAAAATTAGTTAACCATTCAAAAGGTTGGATCAAAGTCACGATCGTCCATGCAGATAAAGTGGAACCCAATAAAGTCTTGCAAAAGAAAATTAATTTCCAGAAACGAATAAATAATCCATTGGAGAAAAATTATCAAGGACAAAAAGCTTAAGAGAATTTTTTTTTTAAAAAGGGAAGCTCCATCCACTGCCATCATTTATGAATTTTGACCCTTCAACAAAAGATATTCACAATATCATCATTAGTTTGATAACCAGGTTATAGAGTTTCTAGTTAGTAGCATCAGGTTGATCTCCTACTTCCACCTTGGTTTGTGAACCCGACAAGTGCAAACATCAGTAGCCACAAATTTCTGTAATCCCCGTTAACTACTGGGGAAAAGGTTACTTTTATGCACAAAACATAGATGATCCTACCTTGCAATTTGATTAGAACTCTTCACGACAATAATGTCCCTTCATCTTTTCCATATATACGTTGAAGTTCACGAGTTGCAGCCAAAAAGGATTCTGAAAAACATGTAGAAGAGTGCATTAGCTAAAATTTTGGAAGTTCCTTCAGCAAGGCAAATAAACCAGATATTTGACATCACCTTTCCAAAGAAGATAAGCCTTCTGGTTAACGGGTGAACCAGTTATTGTATGAATAACTTCAAACAGCATATTCTGAGGTGTGCTCCGTAGCTCTTGAACTATGCCATAAATAGTCTTCCCATTCTCGAAGTATATGTGATTATTAGGGTGTTTTGTTTTGCAATTGGCATGTCGCTCAAACTCATAAGCATTGATTACCTATAAAAGCAGTTCATTAAAATGTTAAACATAGAGAAGATTCCCAAAAAGCTCAGACTGAAAATAGAAATGGTGACTAAACTTTGCCTGATATAAGTGCTCTAGAAATGGCCTCACCTTAGAGTAGTTGCAGGTTTGGCAGCCACATAAATAACCACACCCTTGTATACAGCCACGAAGCTCCTTCTAACAAGCCCACAAAGAACAGAAAATCTTAATCAAAGATATTAGAAATGAGCATGTTGAGCTGCATAAGAATTAAGATGTACCTCCCGCGACCATGCAATGTACTTTACATGAACGCCATCCAGCATACCAGTGGATAGTAGACTTCTAACATTTGAAGGGAAGTTATTTGGCAGAATTTTCTTAGATGTTCTTGAATCTTTTTTCTTCTTTGAAACATTTTCTAGCCTTGAAGCAGTGATATGGGAACTAGACACCAATGCGTCAGCACTTCTTTTGACCAACTGTTTCTCCGACATTAATTCTGATCCCTGGAGAGAAGATTGTGCCATTAACAGTTCATAACTTGACATTCCTGAGGGATATGTATTATCATTATCACCACTGAAAGATATAATAGTGCTCTCTTCCTTGTTATAAGATTGACCTACAGACAAATTACTGCTATTCTCTTTGCTATACGCTTCACTAGTTGAAATAGTGCTAGTGTTGTCCTTATGATGAATCTGCCCCATGGATATGTACTTTTCATCAGTCTTGCCGGCTTGACCCACATATATAATACTGTCATCACCCTTGCTAAAAGTTTGATTCATCACTATGTCATTATTGTTCTCCTTATATGCTCCATTCAGTGAAATTGCTTCATCTGACTTAGTATAGGTCTGCCCCATTGATATAAAAATATGATTATCTCTCTCATAAGCGTCACCAATGGACACGATATTCCCAACCTCTTTGTTATAGGCAACGCCCATTGAAACAGTGCTTTCATCTGACCTGTTGAAAGCATGACCTGTGGACAATGTAATGGGTAAATTATCTACCCTGTTGTACACATGCTCCATGGATATAGGCAGCAGATGCTCAGACTCCTTAGCCTGGCTTACTTTCACTTTTCTAATTCCCCCAAAGTTTAAACCTGGCCTAGAATCTTCCAATGTATGATACGTAGATAACCCAAATGGAAAATCATTTGCAAATGAATCTCCATCTACCTTCCTCCCCATGCTAACTTTTTCTGAGCTAACTGATAGAATGTTTCTATCATCAAAATTGACAGCCCTAACTGACTCGGAATCAAATAAGTGTTCTGTTAATGGACTGAGAATTGACTGAAAACTAGAAGTGTTACCCCATGAAGGGACATTTGAGTTCAATAATCCTGTAAAATAATTGGCTGTTGGAAACCCCACTGATTGTTTCTTGTTGGGAAATGCCTCCACATCTTCACCATCCATAAACCATTGATGAGAATGCTTCAGCTCAGATCTAGAAGAACTGTCACCATTTATCTCATTGTCATTCCCACATGCATTGTCCTTTGCCACCCAGTAACTTTGATTCTGGAAATACTACCACATAAAATTAGTTAAAGGAAGGCCTTTGTAATATTCTTAATCATTACCCTAAGAAATTACAATGACAATGTGATCACCTGGCCAAGTATGATTATTTATCATCAGTATATAATATCAAAATCATTTGCATGTCTCTCGCTTATAACTAGATTACAGCATGAATTTAATATGATCACAAGAATCAACATAACATTAATACCAATATATAAAAGAAGGTCAAACACCAGAAAGCCCAAATTTATAAACCAGTAGACAATGTGATCATGATTAATACAACCAAAAGACTAAAGTTAAAATGTGCAATTGCAAAAGATTTCAAGCTCAATATTTCACATCAAGCAAAAATTCAAGCATTTCTGTTATAAGTCAATCATGTTTACATTCAGATGAAATTTACCACTCTTCAAAAGCTTCCAGAAATAACACAAAAAAAATTACAAGTCAAACCCTTCTTTCCAGATCCAGTTTTCAAACTATAATTAAAACGCTACAAAAAGAAATAAAAAGTGAGCAGTTTCTGACTCCAAATCTGTCATTCAAAGCAATTAAGCTGAATGGTAAGGAAATAACTCTATTCACAATAACGACCAGTGTCCATCAAGCTCAAAACCTGATATTAAAAGCCCTTAGGTAACATATGCAAGCCAATGAGAAACAACAAGCAGCAGATGCAGAATTTAAATGAATAAACTAAAAGTCCTCTAAAGCAGAACATCGTTAAATCAAATCTGGGCAGCCCATCCAAAAGTCGTACCCTATATTTGAATCAGAGAGCAACATTCCCTACAACAAATGCACGCAATGGAAGCACATCACATTTCCACTCCAGCAAAGTACAAACAATGATACCAATGAAAAGATACTCCAATTTTCCCAGTTCCCAAATATAATGACCAAATTAGTAACACCAGTTGCACATTGAACGCAAGGCCCGCAACTAAGATTGAAACAAAACCTACCATTTCTCTCAAATCTCGATCTTCCACTAAGCAATTGATCTGTAAATGACATAAATCAATGCTCTTTGACTATTAGAAGCTCGTACCAGCCCAGCTTAAAGCAAGAACTATCAGTCTCGGGAACTGACGCTCAATACAATTTCTCTGCCAATCAAAAGAAAACAGAGAAAAATATGAACACATACAATAATAGACAGAAGAGAAAATGATATGAGACCCGAAAACAGAAAGAAATATTTCGAAGTCCTTACACGAAAACAGAGAGAAATATTTCGAAGTCCTTAATTAGTTTCAAGTGTTTCACAGCATTTCCATGCGATCGTCTAACTTAGTACAAATTTACTTATTTACTCTTTTCATTTACGAGAAAACAATCAGAAAAGTAAAAGAATAATGTGAACCCTAACCCTAATGCTCACTGAATCAAACCAACCACTGCATACAATAAATGAAAAGACGTATATATAAAATGTGAAAATAACCTAACTATTAAAATCATCAATGTACATTCTCGGAGTTCGGAGATACTTCGTTCACCGGTGACTGGCAAATCAAGCCGGTGATTGTACGGACCACGCTTGTGAACGCGGGGAGATCCGGGGGAAGTTCAACCGGTTTTTTGGCTCGCTGCTGTTTGGGAGAGATGACATCAGATGGAGAGTCGCATGATCCCAAGTTGTGTATTTTTCATCCGAACCGTACACGTGGCGGCAGTTGGAATCGAATTTGGAGGTGGAAGCCATTTGGATTCTACATGCGCCTCGCTTGGATGCATAGCGACGTCCAACCGTAACTACGACGAAGAGGTGGGAGCTAATGAGCGCGACGTCATGTCGTTTTCAGCGGGGTTAGTGAATAAGTAATAAGTTTGAAACCTTAAAATTGGCCTCCTGCCTTTAATTATAATTTGTCAGGGGCGTTTGATTTGAACACGAGGTTGGGTATAGATATGGGTATAATAGTAGAAGGGAATGGGAATGGGTATGAAAAATAAAAAATGATGTTTGGTTTGTAACTTGGGTTTCTGTATTAATACTAATAATATTGTTTGGTTTGTTGCATTAACGAGAATGAAAGATAATATAATACCATTTTTCATACCATATTTAAAATGGAATATAAAGCATAAAACAACATCAAAATATGAGTGCTCAAATTGCTTTAAACA
>JAOQMQ010000004.1:24138412-24149722 GCA_027563845.1 Erythroxylum subrotundum | reverse complement strand
CAATTATATATTCATTAATTATATTTTAATTAATTAATTAGTATTTAAAATATTTTTTAAAAAAGAGTCACTATTAAGGAATGAGTTTCATTCCTCTACTAAATGGAAGGTACGGATGATTCATCAAAAGTGGGATATCAAACTATTGCTTCTATAATGATAATCAACAACTAATCACTCACTTTTCATTCCTTATCCATTAACCTCTTCCTAAACTTATCAACTAAGCACTCCTTCACTGCTTCAAATATACAACAGTGGATGGGCTTCATTATCACGTGACAGTACGATTTAAGATGGGTTTCATTATCACGTGATAGTAAGATTTACATTCTGATTAATTTTTAAAAAGCTAATTATATAATAATACGATCACTTTTTATTTAAAAATATAAAAATAATGTTATATTAGCAAAATGTTTAGAACAGATTTTAAATAAAAGAAAAATTGTCAAGGTTGATATGACATCTAACTAACGAAATTAATCTCGTTAATTTTCGTTTATTTGAGGTATGTTCTAAACGTTTTCAAAACATTAAGATTTGATTTGAACACTGCGAAATGTTATGATTCAAGTTGTAAACAGTTAGGGTCAAAAATATATTTTTCGCTAAAAGATTAAAAAATGAATTAATTATGTTATTTAATTGTAAATTACTAATTAAATTAAGAATTTGTTACGTATACTTAAACTTAACTGTTTTGGACCATACAGCCCTAAAATCTGAAGAAATGTGACGTAGCCATATACGGTGTGTGAAGTATAAAACAACAAAAACGACACCCTATCCTGCATCTTAATTGTAGTGATCAATTTGCTCTCAACCTCCCCAGAGAATCAAAAGCCCAGATGCTGACGTGTCCAAGTGTGATTTGTCAGCCACTAAATTTCGCCCGTTGGGTCGAAACATCCGAACATGGCCTATCAGGAAGCAAAAGGATGGACTGAAAATAGAAAACGGCAACTTAACGGGCCGTTTGGAATTGTCTGGTCTGAGAAGGTGGGCCCAAACTGCTGTGTTTACGAGGATGGACTCTTATGGTGTGTTAGTGTTTTGTCAAAAAATGGAAAATTCTGGACCCCACTGATCACGTGGAGAGAGAGAGGGAACGGTGGTTGTTGCCACGTAGGTATGAGGGAGGCTGCTTTTTACAAAATCTCTTCTCATCTTCTCCCCACCAATCATCGTCCTCCTCCCACGTGGGATCGTGGGTCCCAAGTTGATACCATGATGTCTTTTAATATTTTTAGATTCCTTTTATTTTATTATAAAAAATTTTCTCGTAATTTAATAAACTCTGAAAAAAATCTAAATTTTAAATTTTCTTTTAAATTTAATTAAAAATAATAATATAAAATTCAATTAATTCTTAAATTTGAAGTAAATTAATTAAATCTAATATAAATTAATAATTTATTTATTTTTAATTTAATTTATTCCTTTTTTTTGTTGATCATTCGGAAACAACTATTTTACTAATTATAGGTAAGATTGCATATACTGAATCCCTCGCAATTAGCGTAATTTTTTTATTGAATTGTTGTTATAAATTATGAAGTGGTAATTTATTATAGATATTTTAAATTATTAATTAGTTTATATCTAAAATTTTATTGTTTTTTAAATAAAAATTTTTAAAATTAAAAATTATCAAAAGGATATATATTTTTTAACTTTTCTCGTATGTTTTTACATAAGCCAGCTGCAGGTGGTAGGGAGAAGTGTATGCTATTCTACTTTTGTTGTTCCAATTTATTGTATTTATGTATTTATATAAGTCTCGTATAAATATATAAACGGGATAAGTTAAAATAACGTTAGAATAGAATCGCAAAAGTGGAACCGGTTATTTGATCCGAGTGGTAGGTGGCCGGTGGCAGGTGCCCATATTTTACATTTTATATTGGGATTATTAGCTCATCACTTTGGCTTTTATTGATCTAGTTGCGTCTTTCCCTGCTCTGCTTTTCTTGTATATAGCTACTTTCTTGCTTATTCTCCTCTTCATTCTCAAACAAATTAGCGAAACAAAACATCAAATTTAGTATCTTCAGAAGCATATTGGATTACAGTATAGTCGTTCGACTCCAGTTTCTGATATTCTGATAGCTATGGCTGACTCTTCCGCTTCATATATACACATGGTATCGTTTTTTCTTTTCCTAAACCCCAGTATTTCTGTTTACTCATCGGACATGTATTAATGGGTTTCGATCTGTTTCTATGATCCTAACAGGTGCACCATCTGATAGAAGAGTGCATCATCTTCAATATGAGCAAAGAAGAGTGCATGGAAGCTCTCGCCAAGCATGCTAATGTCAAACCTGTTATTACTTCTACAGGTCAGGAACCTTTCTTTTTTCCAGACAGTCAAAACAAACAGTTCCTGAATATACGTATCTGTTGACGTGTTACAGTGTGGAACGAGCTGGAGAAGGTGAACAAAGAGTTCTTTGATGCATATACTAGGAGAAGACAGCAAATGGCGGAGACAAGAGAACGTATTCAAAACTTCACTTCAGATTCTTCCAAGCTAGAGATCCAAGATTAGGTCTACATCAGTACCACTAGTTCGATGGAGGTAAGGTTGTTAGGTATAGCTTTTGTGTTTTGGTTCTGTGATTCCTAGGTAATGATGAAAAGTTGATAATGAAGAGGCGCCGCAAACTCTCTATAGCTCACCACCGTCTTTGCAGATAATAATTTGATCAGAAGAAGAAGATGAAGAAGCTTGGAAGGATCCTATCCGACAAGTATGGAGGTTACAGGTATTGGGAACTGTGTGAGGGTGGACAGGGGGTTGCATGGACTCGTGGCATAGCCCTGTTTCGACGCAACTGTGTTGCGTGCTACTCTTACCGTTGTTGGGGTCTTTGTGTATTGTCATATTTCTTGCAGTGCTCTTTGTTTGGATTGAATGCGATCTTAAATAAATGTGACAAAGGATGAGGGACCGTCTTTGAGGTTGTCACCATTCCAAGCTTCTAGGTACATTATTTGTGTGTTTGTGTTCTTTGATCTTCAATTGGAGAGCAACTTGTCCGGTGAATATGCTAAGTCAGAGAGGAAACAAACAATCCATCTAGTTGTTTATAAAGGATGATTTAATAAGATTAAATAAATATTATTTATTATATTTTAGGTTAAGAGTGAGTATTATCAGTATCTTCAAACTCTGTATTGGTGCGAGATTTCAACTAGGTATTGATGATGATGATGATATTTTAATAGGAATTGCAATGGGTCAGCCCATCAACTTGCCCTACCAATTTTTTGAAATAATTTTTTAAAAAACTAAAAGTGCAAAATAACTTTTTTTAATTTGATTGAAGTTTGGGTTACCCAGATCAGGCCTACCCGAGGCCTAATTCTTCGAAACAAAACGATATCATTTTGTTTAGAATAGTTGGATCTGGTCTAGGCCGGTCCATTGAAAACACTTGAATCTAAGTAATAGGCCCTACATTATTATCCCGATATTTTAGTTCATTGCATAAAATGTAGTTACTATTATCTTTTTTAGAGTATTAAATTGAATTTTTAGGTCATATAATATTAATTTATAAATTATATATCTCAAATTAATTGTTTAATAAATTAAGGATTATAATTAAAATTAATCGATAGATTTAATGATTGTAATTCATTATAGATTTAAAAAGCTTAAGTGATTAAAGCAATGTTAGAAGATTTTTAAAAAGAGATTACTTAATGATTTTTAAATTTTAATTTCATCATTTCTTTTTAAAAAAGATTAACTATATTAAAAAAACATTAGAAATACTAAAGGAGTCTTTGTATTTGTAAGAACTCAATAAATTGATTTCAAATAATTGAAGACCTAACCTATCGCGTTGCATGGATAAAACACACATTAACGTTAGTATTTGAAATTAGTCTACAACAAAATGTAATTTAACGTTCAAATTTAACATTTACAACCAGGTTCAACTATGACATAATTATTTTTTAATTAATATATTGATGGAACATTATTTTTATTAAAAAAAAGGGCCCGTTGATGCAAGACGAGCGAGACCCACTGTCATAAATGTATAAACAATGGTCCCACTGTCACCTGATTACGAAAGTTATTGTTTTTTTTGTTACAATTAAGAAAAACTAAACTATT
Source organism: Erythroxylum subrotundum (assembly GCA_027563845.1). Taxonomy (NCBI): domain Eukaryota; kingdom Viridiplantae; phylum Streptophyta; class Magnoliopsida; order Malpighiales; family Erythroxylaceae; genus Erythroxylum; species Erythroxylum subrotundum. The sequence goes on along the minus strand of JAOQMQ010000004.1, from coordinate 24,145,587 downwards.
TCAGAAAAGAAATACCACAGATATCAGCCCAAACAATCAAAGAAAGGGCGTTAGGAATATCATCCTAATATTAAATAAAAATAATGTTCCGTCAATATTAATATAACGTTTTACTGATTAAGAGTAAAGCTTGTTAATTCAAAATGTTAAGTTCTATTTTATATTTTGTTGTAAATATTAAAGTTTAGAATACAATTTTAACCTTTAAAATTAACATAAACATACGTTCTAAAATGATGATAGAGCCAAATCAAAAATTACCAGTAAGACATTATATCTCCATTACATGATTGCAAAGGCGGAAGAAAATAACCATTATGTCAATTAGAATTTTAATTTTTGTTCGGATGAGTATTAGGTATAGTAATAAAGAAATCCACTAAAAAAGTAAAAAAAAAATCGTAGCTTTTGTAAAAAAAAATAAAATCTGAGGATTCCCCCATTTATTTTAGAGATATTCGTTTCCAAATTTATAAATGCTCGTTATTATCATCATCACCATTATCTAGTTAAATTTTATTAAAGCGCGAAATTTAGAGAAATTTGATGGTACGCAACCTTACCCTTATTTAATAAAAGGTCATTTTTATTTTGAAAAAATAATATCATGTTAGTATTTACATAATGTTTCAATGACGGAGAATTAACTCGCTTAAATTTTTTGTCTACTTAAAGTCTGTTTTGAATATGTTAAAAATATTAGGATTTAATTTACATATTTTAAGATATTAAGATCTGATTTATATCACATTATAATCATTAAAGTTATATTTAATTGGACGTAAAGTTTTTAATAGAATGAAACGAAATAAAATGAAATGTAATAGTTTAATGGAATGTAAATGGATTTACTATTAGAGAATAATTGTTTGAGAAGGATGAAAGGGTTTATAATGTAATATAGTGAAATATTGTTTGGATGGATGGTTTATAATGTAATATATTGTAAAGTTGTTTATCATTTTACGTTTCATCCTAAACTTCAAAATCAGAAATTTTTCATTTTTATTGTTTAGGATGTAATGAGATATAATATGAAACCCTCCTCTTCTGTCTTATTTTATTTCATTCTATTATAAACTGTCGTCTGAAATGATGAAACAATATTAAATTCTATTTTACTATGGTAATAAATCCCTAACCAAACACACCTAACGTTGAAGATTCTTTTGATCATTCTGAAAGTTAATGTCTTGAACTAAATGTATAGGTCGATTGTGAATCCATAGGGCTTAGGCCCATGAAGGTTAGACCTTCAGCTTTAAAACGACCCAAAAAGAGAAGGTCACAACATTTAAACGGCAGCGCTTTACGGAGTTCTTCAAAACACATACTCATTTCCAAGGGTTTTGAACAGTCTCGTCTACTTCTACGTTCTACCTCCGTATACCATTTCGTTATCATCAGGGTTTAAGCAACCCACGGTACATACACACTATCTGGAAAATGGAGGCTGTTGCTAAAGTGAATTGCCGTCACCAACCACTCCACCTCTCACTCGATCAGCACTGTCCATTTTTCTCCAAACCCACTCAATCTCTTTCCTTCAGAACCTCACATCCCCCGTTGTCGTCCTCATCATCACCGTTTAGATTATCTTCCATCAGAGCTTCATCTTCCTCACGATCACGGTCCTGGCATAACCCAAAACCCTCACTTTCTCAACATCCTCAAAACTCTCCTTCTTCACTGCTCCAGACCCTGAAACCCTATTTCAAGAGTACTGCCGTCGTTTTCACCACTGCCGCCGCTCTATTCTTCGCACAGTTAAACGCTAAACCCGCAATTGCCTCTCCGGTTGCGACGCCAGCAACGGAGGAGACCACTAAGGAGTGGGATAGAGAAAACGCTTCGCTTGAGGAGCAAGAGAAGAGAATCGAGGAGCACTTGGCTCGTAACGGAGACGATTTCGAGAATCTCCGGTATTTAATGGAGGTGAAGATCAAATCCAGGAAGCTTCTAGAAGCAGTTGACGTCGTGGACCGCTTAATCGCGCTTCAGCCCAACGACGAAGAGTGGCCTTTACTAAAGGGTCAGATTTTAAGCTTTAGCGGCGATACGGAGACGGCGAGGAAGATATTTGAGGACATCCTAGCGAAAGACCCCCTTCGCGTGGAGGCTTATCACGGTGTGGTGATGGCGAATTCGGAATCCGGTGAACCATTCGATGGAGTGTTGAAGAGAATTGAAGCTGTAATGGAGAAGTGCAAGAAGGAGAAAAACAATTCACTTTTAAGGGATTTCAAGTTACTGGTTGCGCAAGTTCGGGTTATGGAGGAGAAGTATGGTGAAGCAATTAAGCTTTACGAGGAGTTGGTGAAAGAGGAGCCTAGGGACTTTAGGCCCTATCTGTGTCAGGGGATTATATACACTCTGTTGAAGAAGAAAGATGAGGCTGAGAAAAAGTTTGATCAGTTTAGGAAGCTTGTTCCAAAGAATCATCCTTACAGAGAATATTTCCTTGATAACATGTTTGCAACCAAGTTTTTCTCGGAGAAGGTGGAGAGAGGAAAAGCTGGATCGAGCAGCTAAGAGCTTGTAGATGGTGCACTTGATTTGTGGTAAAGGGGAACATATAAAAGTTATTGCTTTTCCAAACCGTGCATTTATTGCTGTGAGAAATGATTTGGGTAGTGATTTTTTAGCGAAATTTAGAGTGCTATGGTAGTGGATGACAGTTTTACAGATACAGCAGTTGTTCTTTTTGGTAATTCATTTTTGCCTATTCTGATATGGCATTCCATATCCTGTGCTGTCTTAGTAGACTTCAATTGCTAATGACTTTGAGATCGAATTGCCTTCCATTTTGTTTCTAGTCCGAGTATGGCATTGCATCGTGTTTGCTTGTGTGATGCTTGGTTTTAATACTTTGATAACCCTTCTTTTTATGTGTACTGAACTTGACAAGTTTGTGATGGTGATGCGAAGTCAGTTGTTCTTGAATCCTACAACTTTGCTTCATTCAGCCCATCGGGCACGTGTGTCATATTCCAAATAACTTTCTTGATTCCGTATGTCTCAATGTGCTTATCCTTTATGAGGTTTTAAAGTCCCATGGTACTCAAATGTGTTGTTCTTATCACTAATCACCCATATCTTCTTAACTAAGCTTGTCTGCAGAAGAAAAGCTTGTCTGGTAAGCTGCAGCCATGTTGCCATTGTTACTCTTTTCCTTGCTTAGGAGTTCCCACTACAGCTGTCTCCAAATAGAATTTTGAACCGTTTTGATAAAAATGCAGAGAGGAATGTTGCTTCTTGTGTTTGTTTACCGGAAGAGTCGGTGTGTGATCATGTTGCTAGAGTACTGGCCAGGGTCTTGATGCCTAATTCTGTATATACTATATTCCTTGTTAAAATATGCTTTGACATCTTCTCTGGCTAGTAAAATGTAACAAAGACACCCTAAACTGTTCTGATTCTGGACCCCCTTATTAGGTTCAATTGAATCTGCCACTGTCTTATTGAATGAGATGGATCGGTATTTGAAAGCTTGAGCTGCTGTTATCATTGCTACGAGCTTAGATTTTTGTACAGGGTCAAAATATTTCTAAAAGTATATTCGTATTTGTCTATTGATTTCCTTTTATTTGGGATTCACAATTTTAGTTTTTCTGTTGATTCTGATATAAACTGCTATCTTCATTGTAGATGCTTATAACATGTCAGAAGAGAGACTGATGCATAGGATATTCTATTAGTTTCTCATTTCTAGCACCTGAGTGTTTGCATTGTGTTCCTCAAATATATTTATGCTTGAATTATTACTTTTTTTTTCCAACAATTAGATTGCGTTTACATGAAGCCGGGACTTGGCAGGGAGCTGATTCACCTAGAGTTAGATGATTGAGATTCTTTGCCAGAAAGGTTCGTTGCACTTCAGCTTCCCAGTTTCACGAGCACGGGAGATTAGAGTAGTCATGGACTGTTCATCAAATATTATATGACACACCAGCTTCTGATGTTCGAGTGCAGCTATTGAAGCAGGGTTTTCTTGTGCATGCAGAGCCTGACCTATGATAATCTGGGAAGCTACACACCTTTTCCTTAGTTAGTATACTCTGCTTTAGTATGATCCGAGGTAAACATGTTAATTTTGGCAGCCATTGTATGCAACTCTGTTGAACAATAGATCAGTGATATACATGTTGCACGTTGAGCAAAGTTTTGCCTTATTATTTTCTAAGTTTCAGTTCTCCATGTAACTGTGATCCTTTTCTTCTTTCTGTTTGATATTTCGTCTGAACAATCAGTCTTGCAGTGGAATCTTCAGATAGATGCTAATGCGGATATTTATTATTGATTCATAGTGCAACTTCAGCGTACAAAATTCGCAGATGCATATATGATGAAGCAGAGGGTTGGAACACAAAAAGTTGAAAAATTGTAACGTCACCAAGCAATGCATGTTGCTTGGTGGTACCTTCTTTGTTTTTCTTGCTTGGTCCATAAGATATGTATATATACATATACGTACATATATGTGTACTTCAGGTTCAATCCCACATGCAAAACCACAACGATAACGATATTGAACTTGACGATAGTTCCATTGAACTTGCTTGTCGTCAGCTACATGTTTTTGTCTCTAGGCTCTCTGAACTTCAGACTTTTGATCTTTCTCATCGAGTAGATCAATTTTTTCAGGATCAAAATAACACGTGAGGGGTGGTCGAGTTGGTGGAGTAAGGGAATATAGAATCCTTCTATCTACATTCTCTCGATTGAGTCTGTTGTATAGGACTTGTTTAGTGTACAGTATTCGATTGGCGTAATTTGTAGACTTTTGCGTCAATCTGGAGATTTATCTAGTCCGCATTTAAAAGATAACAGTTACAACGTCCAAAATCTTGACAAGTCTTTGATTAAGAGCCTTTTGTTTTTTTAAGTAATTATTTTTAATTTAAAATCTATTTGAATTTTTAAGTTTTTGTTTTTAATTTCTGTTTTTATCTGATTTTTATAATTCGACCATTTATTAACTAAATATATTATTTAATTATTTAATATTAATTATTAATAAAACGTGAATAGTTTAAGTTTAATTTAATAATTTATAAATAAATACAATAAATTCACAAGTAAACTTAGCTTCTTTGTGACCGTTAAGTCATGCGTTTAATTAAAAAAAACAGTATTTTTGTAAAATTATAAAGAAAAAGTTACATACGTTATGACTCTTTTTTAATTCTTCTAATATAAGTAACTTTATGCACTTTTATAAGAATTATTAACAAATATAATAAAAAATAGATTTAAAAACGACAATGATGTTTTTGTTTGGTACCATGTCGCTTGTTTGGTTCCTTTTTAAGCAAAAGCAAATCACGAGGTACACATCATGTTTGGTAACATCTTCAAATTTGGTACTATACCTATTCCTATGCCTAATCCTAAGTAGTTGTCAGAGACTTCCTGACTTACAACATTAAATGTACAATTTTTAAATAATATGAATTATTTTACGAAATTAGGAGGCAAATTAAATTTAAAATAATTTGTCGTTATATCTCTTTTTAATATAAAACAATTTTATTTATAATTTTTATGATATACGAGGAATTAATATTTTTTATAAAAGATACAATGCTTTGAGTTTTCGTCTGGTATTTTAAAAATCGGAAGTTAAACTAGTAAGATAATGGGTTTGAGATTTAACATGTTCAATCAGTATTAGACTATTATAGTGACAGATTAAATAAAATTAAATAATTTAAAATATTATTAAAAGAGAATACCTCTATCTATCTAATAATTTGAAGTTTAGTTGAAAAAAGAAACTGTTAAATAAAAATTAATTGATTTATTTTAGTTTATAAGAAGTCATTAATTTAAAAAAATTGTCCGATTAATTAATAAATTGTTTTATTTTTTAATAACAAGAACTATTAAAATAAGTTGAATCAAAAAGTTAAAAATCGAACTAAAAAATTGACAATCCAAAATTTTTATAGTTAAACCAGTCGTAAGTGTTTTAATCATTCTTTTTTTTTTCTTTATTTTAAGGTGAAAATGACTTTTTTTTACATGGACGGATCCTCTGTCTATTTTTTTCTGTCTCTATCCTGTCTCATGAATCTCAACCGTCTATTCATGGGACATAATAGGGACAGAAGAAAATGGGTAAAAGATCTGAGAGTTTTTTAACCTGTACTTTTTGGATTTGTATTAAATGCATAAGAAAATATAACTCATACTTTAAATAAATCAACAGGGAACTGATTGATTAGGCTGAAATGTCACTGTTGAGTAAAAAGTAAAACAATGACAAGTGAATAGAAGTACAGTTTTTGTCCCTTGTTAGGTAAACCTGAACCAGAACAGGGCAAGGAGTAATTTGCTCTTGGACTCAAGCTGAAACTTAACTGACCTTCCTTGAGATGGTCCAATTTTCTGAATTTGCCATAGCTCTCTCTATAATAGAATTTTAGGTAAAAAGTACTCTTATGATTTTGAATTTTTTTTAAATAATCTTTAAAATTACTTAAAATTTTTAATAATTTTTATTTTTAAAAATATTTTCTTAAATTTTGATTAAAAATAATAATGAAATACATAAGATGAATTTCTTGTATGCATCAATAGAATACTATTTATATGACATGTAACACCCAAATACCCCCTGGGAGGATACATGGATGCCACCCAAGACAGAACAAATAAAACCAAACATTACACTGATATTTATTTTATTTAGTAACTCAAACCCACACACATATATTACATATCGTAAATCTCAGAACAAAAATTCAAAGAATATTTACAAGCTCAAACAAAGGAAACAAAATACATTTCCAAACGGTACGAACAGACTCCTTTGGCCAGTGCAGTAGACTTGTCCCAGTCTTTAAACTCTTCGCTCTGTACCTACACAGGGCAAATCCACCGTGCTAAGCATATAGCTTAATGAGTAATAACTAATCTATATTAATGATTACTTTACAAATAAAACATAAATAATGCTTTTTAAAACAGATTTGCATAATTAACAGACTGCATGACACAGGAGGTTATAATTCCTTCAGAATCAGAACATAATTTAGCTCATGTCAGAATTCAACAGATAACAGAATACAGAACAAATCAAACTATAAATCCATGAACAGAAGTGGGTAACGGGACTTATACAAGAGATACCATAATTAGTATCAACAGGAGAGACATAAGTCTCGATATCA
>JAOQMQ010000004.1:24109770-24138318 GCA_027563845.1 Erythroxylum subrotundum | reverse complement strand
AAATATTTAATAAGCAAATAACAAACATAATTCGTACTAACTTCCTTTAATATTCTAACCCCTAATTTGGGACGTTACATGACAATTCAACTTAAGTGTTAAACTCAAATTAAAATAATTACATGTAAATTTAATGATTGAATTGAGTTATTATAATAACAACAATAACAACATAGTAAAAATCTCACTATTACGTAGGACTTAAAAATGTCCAGTAGTGTGTAGTTTTATCCTTAACTGAATTGAGTTATTATATTAATAAAATTTGATTAGTTTGTATATAATATTTATATTTCATCATTATTTTCTAACTAAAAATTAAGAGAATGAATTTTATAAAAATTAAAAAACAGAAAAAGATTTTCAATAATTTTAAAAATTGTAATATTTTTTTTAAATTTATTAAATTATACAAGAGAATTATATCATTTACTCTAAAGTTTTAAAGATGTGATTGTAATGCTTACATAAAAGAAAAGGGAAAATAAAAAGGTAAGATCGTAAATAATAGAATATTCTTAATTATGACTTGTCATGTATTTATATATTTATATTTGAAAGCATAAAAAAATTATTAATTAACGAATCTCCTACTAAGTATAGATGGTAATGGGCCAGGTCGGGCCTAAGCCCGAGCCCTGCTTGCTCGACCCAAAATTTTGTATTTAAAATTAAAAATATTAAGGGTCGAGCTTAGACAGCTCGAACCAAGTTTCACAGTAAGAAACCAAAAATTTTAGGAGTTAAAATTTTTAAAATTCACCCAATTTTCTTATCAATATGCATCTCAACTAAAAGTTCATGTCCAACTATATTCCTTCACCAAGACCTAACTAGCTAGTGTTCATATATTAAAATATACTAACAAATAAAATATGGAATCGTGATTGAGTAATTTCATTAAAAATAAATAAATAACCATCTTTGCTTGATACCTTTGGGACTTTGTAATTGTCTCCTTTCACTCCAAAAGAAAAACAAAAAAAAGCAGAAAGTCAATAAAATCTTCCTAATCCAAAATTATAGAAATATAAAAATAGGGTAAGATATGAAAACTTTTTTTTAATACAAATTTATTTTATTACAATAATATTTTATTATTAAATTACTAAAATAATTTAAAATTTTAAAAATTATTTGAAATGTTTGTAAAATTATTTAACAAAAATTATTTGTTTGTATGTAAAAAAATTATATAATTAGTTTTATTTTATCTTAATAACGGTTTTAAATAAAATTGATTCTTTTTTTAAAGTTTAATGTTATAAAGTAGTTTTAAATAATTTAAAATGATAAAGATAGTTTAAAGGAATAAAATAAAATAAAGAATTATACTCGACGATTAAAAAACTAAACTGATTTGATCAGTTTAATCAAAATAAATTTAAATCAGACAAATTTTTTATTTCATTTACTTTAGTAAATATTATTGTAAGCTGACTGATTTGCTAATTATTTGGTAGATTTTATAAACTAATCAATTTTCATAAACTAAAATAAAGTAATTGATTTTTTTAATCTCTTTCTTCAATTAAATTTCAACTCCTTCGATTAACAAAAATAGTTTATTTTAATCATATTTTAAAATTTTTAATTTTATTTGATCTTTATTATATAATTATATACCGTTTTTATTTTATCAATTAAAATTTAAAATTTAAACTTCTTATTCTATTACTTTAATTTAAAATATTAAATATTACAACCTAAAGCTCTCAAAATCTATATCCCCGTATTCTTTTATCCAAGTCTTTGGTCCATCTAAAACTTTAAGCACAAAAGCTAAACCATTGTTCACAAAAGCCCATACGTGCACGTTTTTGAAAGGTTAATTAGTTGAAACTTGTCCTAAATATACGCAAAGTCCTTCGACCACAAGCCTTAATCTTCCTAGATTTCTTGTTTCGTCTATAGTCTATGATTAGGGTTATGCTTATGTCCAGACGAATTCATGAACAATGATTAGGAATTACAACTCCTCACGTAATTTGCCTATTTTGATCAACGAATAAAAAATCTATCCGGTTTCAAATTTTCGGTCTACTTTTTTACTTTTCGGTTCGAATTTCAAAACTTTAATTTTTGTAAATTAATAAGTTTTTATAAATTAAAATAAATCAATCAATCAATTTTCATTTAACAACCAAATTTCAATTGAATTTCAACGAGTACATTCTCCTTCGATTATATTTTAAATTCTTTAATTTTATTCAATTTTTAATCTATTTTAGATAGCCTAATGTCGGTTGAATTTTTTAAACCTTAAACATTTTATCTTATCGGTTTAACTTCGGTCTGATTTTAAAAACATTGATTTTGATCAATTACTCTACACGAAATTAAGGAAAAAAATCCAATTTAATATTTAATAATCCCGTAACTCTTTTTTTTTTTTTTCTGAAATAGAGAAACCTACAGTTGTTACCATTTGGATGCATACTGAGTAAATTTCCGGATTGACATAATAGCTTGTAAATCACGTCAATCTGATACTTCGTACTAGGCAAGCCTTGTACGAGAGGCTCGATCGAGGGAGCGTAGGTAGAGGAAATCAAACACAATACCTTTTTATCTCATGCCTCTCCATTCCATTAATTCGATGGCCCCTTAAGAGGTTAATTTTAACGCTCTAATTATGATTCTTTTAGAAATTTAAAATTTATGTAATATGTACTTTTTATTAAAATTAAATATTATCTTAATAAATTATAATAAAAAATATCCCTTAATTTTATAATGCAAAATAAGCATTTAGAATATGTGTCTTTTTTAAAGTTAAAAAAATTTAAAGAGTATGTCAAATATAATTTTTAAATTTAAGATTTATTTAATAAAAAATATAGTTATAAAATAAAAATTTAACATAAATTCAAGAATTCAAACTAAGTTTTTACAAATAAATAAATAATATTGATTATACTTTTAATAACAATTAGTTCAAATTATAATCTTTTCAATAAAAATCTAATTAATAATAATGAGTCGGATTAAATAGCATTAATTGCGAGCTTAATTCTAATTGTTATAATTAATTAAAATGAAAATTTTAAAATTTTAAGATTTGTAAATTAAAATAATATTATTATCTTAAATGATTAAGTTAAAATTATATTACTTTAAAGGAGAAAATTTAGATTATAATAAAGAAAAATAGAATATCACATTATACTTAAAATAGTAATAACATTGCAATATAAATACTCATCAGTCATCTCTGAAAGTTCAAAAACTGCACTTGCCAGTTGCCACTAATGCTCACACCTCCTCCTCTCTCTCTCTTTCTTCATCGATTCTAACAGATCCCCACTCTCTTTATTGTTCGTATCTCCTCACCCACTCTCCGTACTATTTATGGAGATCTAAGAGTGTGTGTGTGTGTGTGTGTGGTCTTCTTTAGTTTTTTTCTTCTTTTTTTTAATAATTATTTGTCTTGAAGATTATACATGAAATGAGCTCAAAAGTTATCTGATCTTGATTTCTTCTTCTCAAGTACCTGAGTGTTTTAGAAGGTTCAAGCGACTTTAGATGTAGTTTAATGTCTCGAAATGGAGTCGTTTCCGTCCTGTAGCTCTAGCATTAATCCTGATCGCACCCACAGTCGTCGATTTGGTGAAGGTGAATTGTTCGCTTGTTTCTCTACTTTCTCGTGGTTTCTGGATGATGTTTGGTTGAAGAGAAAGTGAATGAGAGTTTTTAGCAAAAAATGCTTTGTTTTGTTTAGTATTTTCGTTTCGTTCCACTTGATTTCACATTTTTTGCAGTTATTTTCTTCGCCACCAAGCACAAGCAGACATTCCTTTTGGATTTATTTTTAGTTTTCAGTGTCTCTGGCTCAATGTGCTTAGTTTAATGTATTCGATTTAGAGGTCAACAGCGGAATTTGAATTTTTTCGGTTTCTGTTCCTTCTTTAGTTAAAGTAGGTGTAGTGAATTGCCTTTTTACACAGTGGTTAGGGTTATGATTTTGTTTGCTTCTTTTACCTATTTTATTGAATTGAGAATGAATATAAAAAGAAAAACAAAATTAATTTCTGGTTCTTCTTTTTTTTTTTTCAAATTTTCCTTTCTTAGTTTTTCTATTCTTGGTTAGGTAGCTTGCATTTGTGGATTTAGTTCCCACTGTCTTACATTGCCTCAATCTGTTTGGTTTTACTCAAGCAACTTCTGATGTTGTAGTAGGAATTTATTTTCAGGGCGGGCTCAGAAAAAGATAAACTTCTCGAAATTGGTCGGAGATTGTAGTTCTCAGGCTACTGATAATACTACCGAGGAGGAATTGGTGAGATACTTGTTGGCATTCACTGATTTGTATGATTTTGGTAAAAAAATTTAGTGAAAATCATAATTAACTTAATGAAGTGTGATCTGGGTATATCTATAAATGCAAGTTATCTGGTTCATGTAGGTTGTTGGTGAGTTTGGGTGGAGATCTTCAAAGCAAGCGGTTGGAACACCAATAAGAAAGTTCTTAGCCGAAGAGATGTCAAAAGAAGCTGAATCCAAAAGAAGGTCTCCTAATGTTATAGCCCGAATGATGGGCCTGGATGGGTTGCCTCCTCAGGAGCCTTCTGTTAAGCAACAAAAGAGGTACTCAGGGAATTTACAGAAGGTAGCTTCCACCAAAAAGCATGAAAAGGATGGCATTTCACACAATCTTCGCTTGTTTAGGAAAAACTTAAAGGATGAGCAAGAATTTAAAGATGTATTTGAAGTCTTGGATGCAAGAAAAATGCAGTGTAGTAGTAGATACTCACCACAGGCCACTGCAAGCTCAATGATCGATGAGGCTGAGATGGCAGTCATACAGCAGAAATTCAAGAATGGTAAACAGCTTTCTACTAATGAAAAACTTCACAATTCAAAGCAGTTTCATGATACCATTGATGATCTAGACTCCAATAAGGATCTTCTGCAGAAGTTTCTTGACCAACCTGATTCATTATTTATGAAGCATGTCCATGATCTTCTTAGCTCTGCTCCTAACTGCCACTGTGGTCAAATCTCATCCGGAAGATCTTTATATTCGTTGACTTGTCCAATGAGTGGCCGAAAATGCAAAATAGAGAAAGAAAAAACTAGAACTAATTTGACAGATTCTCATGATTTTTTTCACCAATTTCATGATAAACGTGATACTCAAGATTTGCAAAGGTCATCAAAAGTTCAACTAGAGGACAAAGATGAACTGGGAGGTTCTGCCACAAGGATTGTTGTACTCAAACCAAATATAGGGAAAGTGCAGAATACTACCAGAACTGTTTCATCAACTTTTTCCTCCCATGAATTTCTCCCATATGGTAGGAATCACACAGGAGTTTCTGGTATTAGGAATTGGGAGCCTGAATCATTTCGCAAGAAAAAGTGTTCTCAGGATGTTCCGAAGTCAAAATGTAAGTCTAGAGAACCTAGAGAAATTGCAAAGGAAATCACTAGGCAAATTAGAACTACACTCAGTAGTAGTTCCACAAACTTTTCATCATCTGCATTTAGAGGATATTCTGGTGATGAAAGTTCATCTGACAGGTCTGAAAATGATTCTGGGAATGAGTTAGAGGTGATGTCGCTAACTTCTAGAAATTCAAATGACTTGAGCAGTTGTTACAGGCCTTCATCATCCCGTACTAAAGAATCATCATTGAGTAGAGAAGCTAGAAGGAGACTCTCAGAGAGGTGGAAATTAACTCATAAGTCTGTGGACCTAGGAATGGTGAGTAGGGGCGGCACACTTGGTGAAATGCTTGCAATCCCCAATAGGGCTATGAGACTAGCAAAGACAGAGGTTATGAGTGAAAGGGGGCAAAGTGGAGAACTAGCGGGCGAACCAGGAGATTGTGCTGAACCGTTCGGTATTAGCAGTAGGGATGGCTGGAAGGGTGGATGTATCCAAAATCTGTCAAGATCAAAATCTCTTCCTGCTTCATCCACTGCCGCTAGTAGTCCTAGAAGTGGCACGGGTCAGGAAACTCTATCTAGGGGAAAGTCTATGTTGTCAAAAGAAATTATGCAGAGTAGCAGGAGGGTGGTAAATGAAAGTTCCTGTCTTAGAGAATCTTCATTCACTCGAAATTCAAGATCGCACAATTATAGTAAGAAGTCTCATCACTCTGGGTGCATGTCTAGTGATGATGCTGACATTCCCACAAAGATGGATTTCAGCCAGAATCAAATGCTGAGCAATTTTGCAGAGGGAAATCAATTTAAACAGAACTATGTGGTTTCTGAGACATCACCAGCCACTGTCGTTGATAACAAATTTGTTCTTGAGGATGTGTTGGATGAGTCCACTATGGATATGACTATGTCTCTACAACATACAGATCCAGAACTATCAACGTCTACAATGGTAGAAAGGGGATCCCTTACAAGCAAGTCAGATGTTTTAAGCTTACAGGTTTGATTTATCTTATTGGATTAGCGTTATACTTGTATTCTCATCAATGCAGCATATATCAGTCCTTGAAAGCAGCAAAGGTCTTGATGCTTGTTTAAGTATCTGTTTCAGACCTTTGTACATGATTAAATAGCCTCAAACATTTATTTTGGCTTTCCAGGAGCCACCAAACGACCCGCCTGAGAATGGCTTGGTCCCCACACAGCATGCTGTAGTTGAACTAGAATCTACTGCAAGCTCTAAGGAGGATGATCAGCCTACTCCTGTTTCAGTTCTTGAAACACCCTTTGCAGATGATGTATCTTCTGGTTCTGAATGCTTTGAAAGTCTCAATGCGGACCTACATGGTAATATATGAAATGTTTTGCATATTTCTAATGCTATAGCACTGCTTGGCTTCAATTTGGAATTTGAATTCTTGCAAATCACTAACCTTAGGATTCTAAGTTACAGATCTCATCTTGGTTGTGATTACTACAAACAAAGGTGGTAGATCCTAATCTGATTTTCCAGTACTTAAAACTGCGTAGGAGTTGGAAAGAATTAAACTCATAATTTTGCTTGGTTGAATCAATCCATAACATATATAAAAGAGTGTCCATGCTTAATGTTTCTTCTAGCTGCTAGTTTCCCCTATGCAAGGAAATTGAATTCTTTCACAAAATTTTGGGGGATTCCGTTAGCTACATTATCTGCTTGATGTCATTGTAGTTAAACCTATATGACTTGTAATATCATTTTTTCTGCTCTATAGGATTAAGAATGCAACTTCAACTCCTCAAGCTTGAGTCAGAGGCATATGCTGACGGAATGCTTGTGTCAAGTGATGAAGATGTTGAGGACAGCTCTGTCCCATTTTCTGAAGAGAACGGACTATCTGAAGATAGCAGGGACTCTTCCTATGTGATGCATGTATTGCATGAGTCTGGAATTGATGACACTGATGCTGATACTTTTATAGCCTCATGGCACTCTTCTGAGTGGCCTGTGAATCCCCTAGTCTTTGAAGAGCTTGAGAAGATATACATTAATCGCACATCTTGGACGTGTTCTGCAAGGAGGCTGCTGTTTTATCGGGTGAATTTAGCACTACTGGTGATTTACCAGCAAGTTGCCAGTCCATACCCTTGGGTGAGACAACCAAATAGGATTAGTTCCAGGTGGATAAAGAACGGCCTTAAGGACAAACTTTTCGAAGTACTTGCAAGCCAACAGAGCAAAGGTACTGATGATGTATCTGATGAAGTGCTGACAGGGGAATTTCAGTGGCTGGACTTGGGAAATGACATTGACACAATAGGTAGGGAAATTGAGAGACAGTTGACAGAAGAATTAGTGGAAGAAATAGTAGCAATGTAGAGATCTCCAGGATTTGCCTCTGGTTGAGGAACTTGTACAAAAAGCGAAGCAATCAGATAACCAGATCAATAAAGAATCATCAAATCCTCTCTTTGAGAAAAAATCGAGAATGCTCAGGTTTGATCATTGGAGGTAAGATGCAGAAAACAAGAATTGAGCAAAAGATCTTAGGAGGTAAAACTCCCACCTCTTTTATGCCCACAGACTAGTAGAATACCTGATGTACTCGAACACTCTCACATGCTATATACACTGTATCCTAGATTTTAACATATACCTGAGGAAGTATTGAGAGGTAGGTCTGTGTTTTCTTTAATCTAAACAGGAGACATGCAACACTAAATTGCTACACTACACACAAGATTCATTTGAGTCCACGAACAGTCTCACCAGAATTAGAAAGCACTATAAAAGGAGAACAAGAAATTATGCAACACAATAATATATACTAACAGGTGATATTCTTATATGTAATGTATGGTAATTAACTAACATTATTTTCATAAGTTGAAAGGTAACAATAAATTAGGTCAAAATTGAAAGGAAGTAATGAATTAGGAAGGAGAATTCATGAGACATAAAATGACTATAAACTTAATTTTGCAATTATAGTTGAACTTTAAAAGTGATAATTAAGTACTCAAATTTTAAATTTTTTCAATTTTAATCCGATGTTAGTATTTTCATTAACAGAAAGTTCTAAATCCTTATACACGTCAAACTTAATTAAGTTTAACTAAACTATGTCATTTTATGATTGAAATCTCTAAATTAAACTTGCTGCCTATATATGTGGAATTGAAAACCTTTAATCAGTTCTTTCTTGCACAAAAAGAAAGATGACCTTGGGTGACAAAGTGAGATTTCATTCAGATTGTTAAATTTAATTAGTTAAGTTCGAATTTAAGAGCTTGATTGAATCGTCGTAAGGGTTTTTTTTTTCTAAAAAATTGAAAACTAGGAATTTTTTTAGTTGTTATCTTTTAACTAAAGATTAAGAAAAGGTTTTTTAATTGAATTCTAAGTTTTAATTAAAAGATAAGAATTTTTTTCTCAAAATTTTAAAAATGAAGAGTTTTTTTAATTTATTAAATTAAATCGTCATAATATTTAGAAGAAGAAGAAGAAGAAGAAGAAGAAGATGATGATGATGATGATCATAATAATAATAATAATAATAATAATAATAATAATAATAGAATAGTTATTAATTTATATAAGACTAAATTTGTAATCAAAATCTAGGAATTATCTTCAACAAACTTGATGAGATAAGTCATTAAAATTGATAATAACTAACAACTTGTTCTTATCCATCTTTTAATTTGAATAGTCGTGTATTCAGGGTAATTAATAGAATTCGATCAACATGAAAACTATCAGAACTTATCTTCACCATATCTTGTTAATCTAATCTAATAACTTAATCGTAGTTGAGGAAGATCAGAAGAACATAAATAAGAACACGTAAAGAAGAAAGTTGAAATAATTATATAGAAATTAAGTAAAGTAATGAGAATGTTATCTGAAGAACACAGAAAAACAATAAATGGGTTCACTAGAAAATGGAGGACTTAAATCAACTAATAATTAAACGAAGAACCTGAACTAAGCAATAGGGTTTGCTGCTATTGGATTCATATGGTAACTATATATCCATCGATCTGTCGTCTGCAAGTTGTCAAACTTTGTTAAAGTTCAAGATCAAATGGCCCTGTTGGATCCAACTGTTTACACAGAGCTAAATAAGTAAGATAAAGAACACGATCCTTAGCTCCTGTCCTGTGGTTCTCGGTGTGCTTGCAGAAGTGCTTGAGGTGACTGAGTTTGCAGCATCCAAGCATTTGTCCCAGGAGCAGAAACAGCCAGTTGATGCATGTTTTCTCCTTCGGGAAGACTGGTTTCACAGAGTTGCTATGGTTGCACAACTTGCAGTCCGGCAAGGTCGGATTCATCCAAACCGACGGTGCTCTATCGTGCATGCTGTACTTGTTCTTCAATATAAACGACGCAACCTCTCCAAACTTTTCTTCAAGATTGTACTCCATTTCGTATGTTTTGTCACATCTCTTGCACTGAACTTCGCCTGAAATAGTTGTGATGCCATTGGCCAGAAGATACTTGAGGCTATGAACTGTGGCTTTCCTGTTCGTCGCCCATGGATACGGTGCAGGTACAGTTTTGCTCTCATCATCTTCACTTGAAGTCTGGTTTGGAGGTCTAC
Organism: Erythroxylum subrotundum; assembly: GCA_027563845.1. Classification (NCBI taxonomy): domain Eukaryota; kingdom Viridiplantae; phylum Streptophyta; class Magnoliopsida; order Malpighiales; family Erythroxylaceae; genus Erythroxylum; species Erythroxylum subrotundum. Next base: position 24,128,344 of record JAOQMQ010000004.1, on the reverse strand, counting down.
GGGTTCGAGAACCCGAAGAACGAGACAGCGCAATGACCTCTTGTTGCTGAGATTGAGGAGGGTCATTAGGTAGTTGCGGCACCAGCAGTGGCAGCTGTTGTGGCTGTGCCGGCACTGGATAGTAAGCCACCGGAGGAGGCAAAAAGGGTTGAAACGTGAGAGGAGAGAACTCTTGATGGGTCGGTGAAGAAGGGGGGTTAAAATAGGATCTGCCAAGTGAGAGTTTAAGCCAATCATCATCGTTGTCATCATCACCATCATAAGAATGTCCTTGGTGTTGTTCAGGATAATATGAGTTATACATGCTATCCAAGTTTGTTGGAACTGGTTTCAGAAAGTGAAGACAAAGAAGCTCAAGATGTTTGAGAGAACCGCAGAGGAAAAAGAAAAAACCAGGGTGGGTAAGACAAAAGTAGAAGAAGAAGAAGAAGACAGGAGGGAAGTTATTTAAATGAGAAACCGAAGGAGAGAGTTCGAGAGTATTAAGGAAAGTGAAAGTGTTTAGCTGTTGTTGAGGTGGTTGACACCTTTGATAACTGAAACTTGCGTGTCTGTTACATTATGGGATGAGATGTTCAGGAAGTGGGAAGCAGGACGTGAGGTGAAGGTGATAATGTAGGATAGTGTGTGCGCGTGTGAGTGACTTATTCGGAATTTTTCACGTTTCCGTCTTTCTCTCTCTATTTCTTCAATTACTTATCCAACCAAAATCATAATTACGTAATTATAAATATTAAATACATTAATCATTTTTAAATGGGTTTATCTTTAGTTTGAATATAGTTAATTTAATATTTTAAGAATAAGTTTTATATTGAAATTCCAACTCTTGAATCCTTTTTTTTGGTCTTAGAATATAATTTTTCAATTTTTTAATAAAACATCTAAGTGTTAAAAGAATATTTATGCTCATGGTTAATTACTATATTGTTAAATTAAAATTTAATAAAATATCTAAGTGTTAAAATAATATCATATTATTACTATAATATTTTTTTAATTTTTATTTTATCTTGTCTAATATGAATTGAATAAACTAATAAAATATCAAGATAACATTTTTGAATGAATTTTTATAATAACTAAAATAATGAATTTAATATTTATTTTCATTAGAAAATATAAGTAGAAGTAAGTTAATGCTTATCTTATTCATAATTTAAATCATCATAGTTATCATTTTCTTCATATTATTTTTTAAAACTTGTTAAGTTTATAGTCACGTCCTATCAATTTCATTTATTATAAATAAATATATTGTTGTAAATTTTTTAGTTCACTAATTATTATTTTAAAAATCGAATAAGACATTAAATTGGTAAAATTCAAAATTCAAAATTGAAGGTTTAACCAAAATTAGTTCATTATAAAATTGACAAATAATACATAAAAAAGTAAAAATTATAGGATAAGTAAATAAATTAAAATATGATATATAAACAATATAAATTTAATGAATTAAAAAGTTAAATAACATATTATATAAATACTTATTGTGTTTAATTCCAAATTATCAATTTTCATTAATCTCCTAATGTTTTATAAGTTAAACTTATAATAACATTAAGTAACATAATATCTTGCATTATACTTTAAATTCCTCGACATGTTTAGGCCAAAAGTGTATTTTGAACTTCAACGTTTACAACATTATACAACTTGAAGCTTAACGTTTTGAAGCGTTCAAATTTAATCTTAACGGTTTCAAAATGTTTAGAATAAACTTTAAATGGACGAAAAATTTGATAGACTTAATTCTCTATCAATTAAATATTACGTCAATACGGACATGACATTATTTTTATTTTTTAAATAAATCGTGGCCTTATTGCTACAGAATTAAAATTTTAAATTAACCAAAAAATATGCTCCTTGCCAAGTTCTGCATAACCTACTTTTTATTTAAAAAATAAAAATATATCGCATCAACATTAATGTAACGTTTAACTAATAAGAAGTTAACTCTGTTAAATTTTCTGTTTGTTTAGGGTCTGTTTTAAATGTTTTGAAAACGTCATAATTTAAAATACACTTTTAGCCGCAAATTTATAGAAACAAAGTGAATTAAGAAAACCAGATCTAACACAATAAAGACATGTTGAAACACATTAGGAGTATGGCACTTTAACAGGAAATTGTAACTATTAACGAAATAAGAGAGGTTAGATGAAATGAATGGAACGCAATGTCTAACTAAAGAAGTGAAATAAGTAATTCTTATGATTAACAAATCGAATCAGTTTGGATGGTACAATCGTAAAAATTTTGAATCAACTAACTTATTGATTCAGTTTTAAATTTTTTAGTTCGATTTATTTTAATAATTTTTGACATTAAATATCAATTTTTGTAATCTAATCTATTTTTATAATTTAAAATAAATAAATAAATTTTTATTTATTAATCTTTTTTAGTTAACTTTAAATTAAATACAGTCTTATTTAATCATATTTTAAACTCTTTAAATAAATATTTTAAACTTAAAATATCTTGTCTTATCTTAATGTTTAAATTTCAGTTTGGTCTAATCTTATTAAAACTCGAACTCTTAAATACGACAAACGTTAGAAATCACAAGGAATAGTAATGTGGAACGTAACTGTAAACCCTATCAATTAGGGCTAGCTTGTAACTACTTTTTCTTTGTCTTAGAATATCATTGTCAATTTTTTAATAAAATATCTAAGTATTAAAAAAATATTTAAGCTCATGGTTAATCAATGTTATTGTGAAATTTAAAATTTATATGTTTATTTTCAAATTAGTTATATATTGAATCTTCCAAAAAATACAAAAAGGATTCAGCGCAGTGACGGAGCCAAGAATTTAAGATAGGAGGGCTCAAGAATTAATTTTTTTAAATTTTGAGGGGCCCAATACACCACTGACCCTTAAATAACTCTCTCTCTCTCTATATATATATATTAAAAATAATTTTTTAAAAAAAACTTGGGGGGCTATGTAGCTCCGTCTCTGATTCAGCGACTTATAGACCAATCAAATACATAGGTTGAGAATTGAGATTCAATTAATACGATCTTTAAGATTTAAAAGGTTCAATTGATTTTACCACGTCATAAAACTGATTAAATATTAAATAAAATTGAAGAATTGAAATATAATTGAATAATAATGTTCGAGAATTTGAAGTTTAATAAAAAAGAAACTATTAAATAAAGATTAATTAATTTATTTTAATTTATAAAAATTAATTAGTTTTGTCAATCACTTAATAAATTGATTGTTTTTTAACAATAAAGATCATTAAAGTAAGAAAATTAAAAATTGAACTAAAAAATTTATTGATTCAAATTTTTTTATTGTTAAATCAGTCAAACCAATTTAGTTTTCTGCTCATTGACTGTTACATTCAAAACCTTTTACCTCACCTAGACTAGATAAGTAAATGGTCCAAAATTAATTTTTTTTAAAAATTGTGCATCTTGTCTAATTTGATTTGAATAAACTAATACAAGACCAAGATAACATTTTTGAATGAATTTTTATAGTAAATTAATTTTTTTCCCTGAGTAAGCATTTTTTTATGCACAACAATAAATAAATAAATTAAAGAATATATGAAAGTTTATTTATTTATTCACTTATTTTATCTTTTATTTTTATTCCTTATCTTATTCTATATTTATTGTAGTATTTATTTTATTGTTAATTTTTATATTTTTATTTGTACGTATTTATTTATATTTTATTAGTATCATCTTTCATGTCTATTTTTTTATTTTTATTTCATATTTGTATACTAATTAATTATTTATTTAGTGCATGTTCGAATATGGGTAGATTAGAAATAGCTTCTCTAGGCATCCTCAAACATATTTGTATTCTAATTAATATATTGGTAGATTAAAATATATATTTAATTAAATATATATATTTAAATTTTACACTATATATTTAATTACGGCCGCCCAAGTCTGATAGAGCCTGGAGTATCGGCCTAGATTGGGCTTTGGGTCGAGCTACTCAACACATTTGTTTGGGCCAGGCTCGGGCTTTGTTTTTCCTATCAAACACGCACAAACTCTGCAAAACACGAATGCAACTATGAACCCCTGAAACGATGATCTCTTTGCTTAACATCAATTCGACGATAATGGCAATTTTGAGATTGAAAGACATTTTCGAAGAAACTGTTCGATCTGATCTGCCCAATTGGTTTGGTTGGAGTCGAACTGGTTTACTATCCTGTTCACATCCCTCTCATATCATTTTTAACTGCGACTTAAATCATACAGTGAAGGTTACAATATGATTAACATTCTACACCATAATTGCAATTTAAAACATCGGTATCAACTGGTTATCATTTCTTGTCTTCTGGGTTGTTTGAGCCATGAACTGGGATTGCAGGAGACCAGAATTGAGCATTCTTCACCTTTGACACGCTCGCTAGGACACTCACAGGCGTCACGTCTCCAACAACCGTCACCTTCTTCGCTGCAAAGTCTATGCTAAAGGATGTCACACCTATGCATATAATCAATCACAACATCAGTTTAAGGATTTTGTATCATCAAAAGGCAGATCAGTTGGATATGGAAGGAGAGGCACAGAATAGAAGTGGGAAAGAGACAAAGAGATGAGTTCATACCTTCCATTCTCGATAAATGTTTCCTCACTTTTCCTTCACACCCCTTGCAGTGTAATGAAACTCTCAAAACCACAACCTGAAACATCCAAACTCATCAACTGAACAATCTCAAACTCGGCTCTTAAGCTTCAATATGTAGAAACGAAGAGACCAAACCTGGTTTGGAGACCTGTCTGAGCGGGAAGACAAAGACGTTGATGAAGCTGTCGGCTCACTTTGATTCTGAGCTTCAGTTTTGTCGGATTCAGCAGGAGCCAGTGACAAAACAGGATCAAAATCTGGTGGCAACCCGTCAAAGAAAGCTGTTTCACTTAAAAGATACCTAGAAGACCCTGGAGGGGTGATAAAATCACTAGGACCACTCCAGCTCTTCTTCTCAGCTTCTTTTGCCAAAGTAGAACTCCTCTTAACATCTTCACTTGGCTTGAAAGAGACTTTCTTTCCTCTTTGATCCTTCGTTTTTGAAGAATTTCTTTTGCTTTTATCATTTTTCTTGTTGATATTAGCCGAGAAAGTTTTACTCTTATGGGGAAGATGGTAAGGTTGTGGGTCGATGGGTGATTCAGAAGCACAAGTAGGTACAGGAAAACTCCTGGGGCTTCGTTTCTGGTCTCTGATGATGGGATTATGGCGGTCGATTGCTCGGCCGCCAAGTTGAGTGTTGGATGATGATGGAGAGGAGGAGGAGGAAGGTTGATCCATGTTTAAGCATATGGCTGCTGAAGCTTGGGAGCACAAAAGATATCAATTCATTGTTTAGTGTAGAAACAGGACTTCTCAAAGAAGGTTGGTTGGTCTGGTTTGATGCTTTGAACCATATTTTATTCATGAATGCTCATCAATACATTAGAGGTTACTTGTGAAATTTAGAGTAAAAACAAAATATAGACCTTTTAAAACACCTTTAAAACACCTGAGATATCTTCTAGTAGGATATACAGACAACCCGCAGGCAGGTTTTGATGCAGATGGATGTTAAATTCAAGAGAACAGGCGTAATTAGCTAGCCAATCTGTAGCTCTATTAGCCTCTCAATATACATGCCTAGTTTTTACAATCCATTATCTGGCTATTAAGTTATGAATACCCGGGAGCAGAGAATTATACTGAACTTGCTGATTATCCGCACCTCTATTTGGTTTGTTTTTACCTGGTGATAGAGAGCACTTACCTTGGTTGTATCTCAGGTTTGTAACAAGTACCTAAACTACCTAAACTATTATCTTTGTGCAGTAGAATTTGGGAAGAGGATGACTTACCATTACAAACAGATCTTAAAACGTTCGAGATTATGCGGGATTATACACGAAAGATCGGAAAATATATAGATAGAGATGAAGAGGGTTTCAGAGTATGATTATAATTGTGGAACATTATTAAGATTCTAAAGGAACATATGCTTCCATTGCCAGAGATTAAACTGAATCGAATTGTTTCTTCTTGTGGATGGTGATAGACACAAAAGTCACTTTCTTTCTCATTCATCAACTCCAATTCTATCCACAAAGCTTATGGAATCGGATGCTACGTTTTCTTTAGCTTTACTACGTCCCAGCCAGCCCATACGGTAAAGATGACCCTTTTGATTTTTAATTTTTTTTTTGCTTTTTCTCCTCATTTATAGCTAGTAATCTGGAAGCTAATGATTATTGATTAGTACCAGAAAGTCACATCGCATTGGACATAGTACTTACAAGAAGGGCATCCTTTTCATCTTTTAGTGATGACCTATAAGGTGTTCAAAGCTTCCACGATTGACAGATTGCAAAAAGCTTGCATCAACTTCAGAGTAGCTAAAAACCAAAGGGTTTGGAGAAAGCTAGCCGACCATTGTGGTCCAAATGTTACGTGCATGTGTGTGTGGGCGTTTTAGTTTTTGACAGGAGGAAGAAATGGGTGTCGTGTACTACGTGGGGTTGGTGTCGAGGGCCTTCCATATCTTTTACAGTTTCACAACGTAACAAGTGGCCTACGAGTTTGTAATTTGACTTAGAGAATAGTGGATGCAAGTGACGGTGCTTTTAGTTTCTTTTGATGGTCCAATACCCAAGTGTTACCCGAAGTTAAAGGAATCTGGATTTTTTGTCCAGTATTACTCTGTTCTATTTTGTCCATTTGAATTTTGACCATTTATTTATGCGGGACCCATATAAATAGACACGAGATTCACATAAATAAATGACTGAGATTCAATGGACAGAATATGACAGAATAATATTGGACAGAAGATCCTTGCTCGAAGTCATCAATCTAAAAGAAACACAAATCTCTCATTTTTAAAAAAATTATAAATACAAATTATTTTTTCTCATTGTGAGATTGTTTTAGTCAATATTTTAAAAATCGAACTTAAAATTAAGCCGATAAGATACAAAATTTAAAAATTCAACGGCAATAAAAATTTAAAAATAAGATTTAAAAAGAAGTTTTCGTTCCCTATAAGAGAAGTTAAAATTAAAGTTTGATTGAAGAAAGAGACTACTGAAAGAAAATTAACTGGTTTATTTTAATTTATAAAGATCGGTCGAATAATTAATAAATCGATCAATTTTTAATAACAAGGTCATTAAAATAAACTAAATCAAAAAATTAAAAACTGAACCAAAAATTGATCGATACAAAATTTTTATAATTGAATCTTTACCCCATTAAACCATAAGCCGAAAGTTATTTTCTCTCCTTTAAATTTTTTATTCAATATTTTAAAAATTGGATCAAAAATTAAAAAATCTATATATAATAAAAATTTAAAAATGTAAAAAAAGATTGAAAAATTTATCCTTACCCATAAAAATGGTAAAAAGCATTAAAATATAATTGAAAAAAGAGACTGTTAAAACAAAATTATCTAGTTTATTTTAATTTACAGAAACCGATTAATTTAAAAAAATTAATTGATTAATTAATAAATCAACCAATTTTTGATAATAAGAGTTATTAAAATAAATTGAATCAAAAAATTAAAAACAAAACTAAAAAATTGGTATTTTATGATTACACCAATCCAATTGGTTCAATCTATTTAATGATAGGTTTTACATTAACTCTTTTCCATGTGACGAGAAGGCTCAAAGTCATTGGAAGATGGAGAATGAAAATAACTCAGAACAAACACAAAGACATGCACATTGCATAACTGTCATAAAAGTTTATTAAGTTTCACTAGAGCTGACCCTGCAGTTCAGTAAAGAACAAAGGTTTCAAAATTTGTTCTAACGAAAAAAAATAAAAGAATATCAATTGTGCCAATGAGCATAAGGCACACATTAACAACAGATAACACTGACCATATAAGAAGCAATACACTGCTATAGTCCTCCCAAGTTGCATTACCATCGATCTGCAATCATGGAATGAACAAATAGTAACCACTTGTTCTTTCAACACTATACATAACGAGTGTAATATCTAAAGCTGCTTCCCTTCATCTTCGTTCATTATGCGGTTACGGAAATCTCTGACCATGAGAGGCAATCCCTCTCTCAATGAAATTTTGGGTTCCCAGTTCAGTAGTTCCTTTGCTTTGCTGATATCTGGTTTTCTTTTGTGTGGATCGTCAGCAGTATTTGGCTTGAAGTCTATGGTTGCACTTGAATCAATTGTTTCTTTCACAACCTAAGAACTCATTTTTTAGGATGTTAGTACAAGCAAAAAACTACCCAAATTGCTTCCCACCACTATGCAAGTAAGCAAATAAGTGGCTTGATAGCTTTTATTTGCATTTGAAAGGAACTACAAGAAAGACATACCTCAGCAAGCTCTAGCATAGTGAATTCCCCTGGGTTGCCAAGATTGAAAGGTCCCACATGCTCACCTTCCATTAATGCCACCAATCCATCTACCTGTTATTGAAAAAGTTCTGGTCATATTCCAGCAACTAACTTCTGATTCAGACGCATATCATATGCCATCAACATTACGTGAAACGTGCCTAAGTATGAGCACATTTTCAGGGTTACTCACAAAAAGTCATTTGTTATTCTCTCTACATTAACGCAACATCCTGTTGATTTCCTATTATTGGCGAGAATAGAAACCAGGGCCGTATTATAGTGATATCCGAGCTCAAAGAATAACGTGAGAACCATGAAATAAGGTAGATACCAAGAGTAAACGGCTTGATGAAATGAACCTAGGTTGTGAAGTACTAGCCTTCCTTCCAATTATTCCAATAAAGAGTTGAAAAGCACGTAATGTATGCAAAATATCACATTCAGTAAATTCTAAGAGTAGAATCAAAGAGAGAATGCATAAATATTGTCCACTATACCAAGTCAGAAACATATTGGAAGCTCCTGGTTTGTTTCCCATCACCATATACAGTCATTGGTTGTTTCCGAATTGCCTGAACAAGGTTTTGAAAAGTAATTAGAGCACCTCAAAATTAAGAACCTCAATGGGAACACATCTTGCATACAACTTTGAGTGACTGCAACATGTCAATGTGGGATTTGCAAAATTATACCTGAGCAACGAAGTTGCTGACAACACGCCCATCATCTAAACACATGCGAGGCCCATATGTATTGAAAATGCGAGCAATTCGGACCTGTAACAGCAGAAATCATTATGGCCCAACAGGCCAAGTGTCAATTTATAGGCCAAAGCAACTGCAATTGAAAGAACCAATCAGCTGCAATTGAGATTGTTCAAACAGCGGTCTATCTTGTTCATCTTCCACATTTTATGTGCTTAGATACAATATGGAACCTAATGTTACACATTTATTTATAAGTTCGCAATTGTTAATACTTGAACCTAAGACATGACCAAATTAAACCCGTCATTTACTACATGGGGCAAGTCCAAGGACAGATTAAATAAGATAATTTTGATAAGTTTGTCAAAGTATCAGATTCGAAGGATTTAGAACATTTAAAGTATCTTCTCGTAAGCCTTTGCATGAATAAATGCTAATAAAACATCACAAACCAGCACGAAATGAGCAAGTGGGTTACTGCACTTTGCATTGAAATAAGAGCAATGAATGAACACTACACATTGCAACTAGAATCTAAATAAGACCATGCAAAGTATACACAAGACCAACAATCTAAATAACATAGTACACTAATTTGCACACACCATGAGAAACCATTACCTCAACACCTGCACCTCTGTGATAGTCCATTGCTAATGTTTCAGCTGTCCGCTTTCCCTCATCATAACAGCTCCTCTCACCTAAGCAATTTCAAGTGCACAAAGCCATCATTCTTTAACAAAGCAACAATGCAAATTTGCTCTATGACGAAGCAGATAAATGCAACTAACCAATTGGATTAACATGTCCCCAGTAGGTCTCCTTCTGTGGATGCTCAAGCGGGTCTCCGTAAACCTCACTAGTACTCGTCAGCAAAAACTTTGCCCCTACTCTCTTTGCCAAACCCAACATGTTTAGCGTACCCATTACATTGGTCTTGTATACACACCAACATTCACAGTTAAGGATCTCAAGAACAATCTCAAAGTAATGGACAAAAATAAAAACTTTAAAGCAACCCCAAATCATAAATCATTCATTCTATTAAAGGATATAATAGTCTTGACGGGATTGTACTTATAATGAACAGGCGAAGCGGGGCATGCCAAGTGATAGATCTGATCAACTTCCAATAGAATCGGCTCAACGACATCGTGTCGAATCAACTCAAACTTCGGATTCCCAAACAAATGCACTAAATTCTCCTTCCTACCAGTGAAAAAATTATCAATCACAATAACCTCATCGCCGCGAGCAATCAACTTATCGACCAAATGACTCCCGACGAACCCAGCCCCGCCGCTGACCACAATGCGCAATCTCCGGCGCTCGATTCCCGCCGGAACGCGCCCGAAGAACGAACGTTTAGGATATTCGAAGCCGTTGTTGCGAGAAGCGGGGAGAGAAAAGGATCTGAAGACAGTGGTGGATTGCGGGTCCGACGGGCCGAGGCGAGAGAGTGTGGGCTGGAGAACGAAGAAGGTGGAGCCGATGAGAATTCCGACGAGAATGAAGAGGAGACGTTGCTCTTTGAATAGGTAATTGATGGATCGAGGAAGAGATCTATGGTGTTTCAGTGCTTTTCGCGAGTACGGGTCTGTTTGGTTGCTGGAGATCTCCTCGTCTCGCCGGTGGTTAAGGCTTGTTTGTTTGTGCAGCTGTTTCATGACGGCAATTGCTCTGTTCTTGATCGTGATTTAACGGCAATCGGCCTCCGGCTATTTGAGAAATGTGTTTGTGTAGCTGTTGAGATACTTCGGACATGTTCTGCTCAAAATGGAAACTCAGGAGGAGGAACGTGTAAGTTTGTTCGTCGAAACAGTTGGCCACCAAAACGTCATGCCGTATTGATCGAACATCCCTACGTCACCGTTTCACTTCATTTATACACGGGCCTGAAATTTTTGGCCCAAACTCTTAATTTAAACAATTTGCCGTGAACTATGAATGACGTCGTTTAACCCATGAGTTTGCGGTTTGTGTGGGGTAGTACTGTAGATGAGACTATGCGACGACGCTTTACGATTAGGTCATAGACTTCAAGTCTTCGTTTAGTGCGTTTGATTGTCGATAGGCAAATACTAGGGTTTGAGTGAGGAAGGAGCGGAGCAGCTCAGAAATGGGTAAGTAACGATCTCTTTGGTTTTGTGTTGATTGATGTTTATCTTAGCCTAGTTTTTAAGTTGAATATGAATTGGTGTGAAGCAGCAAGGTTGAAGGTTCACGAGTTGAGGAACAAGTTAAAGACTGAGCTTTTAAGCCAGTTGAAGGAGCTCAAATCGGAGCTAGCTCTCCTCCGTGTCGCGAAGGTCACCGGTGGCGCTCCTAACAAGCTCTCCAAGATGTAAGATCCTTTGTTATATCTTCTTTTCTCGTTCTGTTTTGCAGTAGTTGATTGAGATCAGTGAAAAACCTGAACAGAAAGGTGGTGAGGCTCTCGATTGCACAGGTGTTGACGGTGATATCTCAGAAACAGAAAGCGGCGCTAAGGGAAGTTTACAAGAACAAGAAGTTCTTGCCTCTGGATCTTCGCCCCAAGAAAACTCGCGCCATTCGCCGACGCCTCACCAAACATCAGGTTTAGTTTATACTTGCAAATCAAATGCTTTTCTTTTTGTTTTTGTCTGCTTTTATTGTGCTAAATGTCTGGCAGTGTTTGATGAGAAGAGGGAATGGATTATTTTGTGATGGATTGCTAATTTTTACTTTTGATAGTGAAAAAGCGAAACCTTTTCCTATACTCCGCTGTTAAGTGTTTGTTAGATGTCTGTATAAGATAATTTGCTTTGCTATTTCTTAGGTTGAAGAGGTGTTACATTGATTTGGAAATTCAATTGCTATTCACTGTAATCTGCAAATTCACTCAGCACAACTTGTTTGCATATCTCTCACTTTCTTCTATCTTCTATTTTAGTAACTATTTCCTTTCCTTTGTGAGTTGGCTAGCACATGATAGTCTCTGTACACTTTTAGACATTTACTTCTGCAATGATGCAAGTCTACTAGCACTTTGAACTCTTCTTGTTGTGGTAGTTCTGCAGACATTTTAAGTGGTTCATCTTATAGGCTTTTTTATTGTCGGTCTTTTTTGGTTTCAGGCATCTTTGAAGACGGAACGTGAGAAGAAGAGGGAGATGTACTTTCCGATGAGAAAGTATGCAATCAAGGTGTAGGTTAGAGCGCAGTGATTATCCATCAATCTCATGTTCTACAATTTCAAGTTAGATGCAGCCATTAAGACAAACATATTGTTGTTGGATTTGCTCTTATGCATTTTCACAATGCTCTTAGTCGAGCTCTATGGTTTTGATTTTTCTGATGTTTGAAATTTGCCATATGATTACCATTTTCTTAGATTTAGTTGAGTTGATTGTTCAGCTTCTTAGTTCTACTGGTCTATTTCACATTTCTGATCGCTTGCGTTGCTGCTGAGTAAGAGAGTCGTTGAAAAACTTCCAATTCAAAATATGAAATGACAGTATTTTCTGTCACTGATGATGAAAATGGCTTCACAAAGGGTTTTGGAGGACTGGTTTGATGATTCCTAATAACTTGATTGTTAATGCTAAACTGTAATAGATTACACCTAATTATTCGATAATTGGTTCATGAAGCTCAAGCATATTAGCTTAATCTTATAAAAAGTTCAGCCATTTTATAATGAAAAATGGAATCTTTTTGTTATCTGCATTGTCCATACTCCATAGCCATAGGACTGTTTGTTAATAAAACATAACAAAGTTGACAAAGATGCTTGCGACCACAGTGGGAGTCGAACCCATGACCTTTTGATCCGAAGTCAAACGCGCTAATCCACTGCGCTATGCGGCCTATCTCTTGTCCCTGTTTGAAAGACATTTAAATAACATTGTCAGTCCTAAAGTGCTCATCATTCTGATTTTTTTAATTTAACGTTAAAACTTTTATAAACTTTTAATTTAATAATTAGATTTTTTTAATTTTATAAATCAAATTTAATGATTAATTTCACATGAATAGACAACTATTAATCACATTAGTAAAAATTAAAATTTTAAAAAGTAAACCGATTCGACCGATATAGTAGTAAAAACTTTGAATCGACTAATTTTTTAATTCGTTTTTAATTTTTCAGTTTGATTTAGTTTAATAATTATTTATTAAAAATTGATTAGTTTATTAATTAATCGGTCAATATTTGTAAACTAATCAGTTTTTATAAACTAAAATAAAATAATTAATTTTTATTTAACAATTTTTAATTACACTTTAAATTTTTTAATAAGTAAAGACAATATTTTTCAATTGTTTTTCAAATTCTTTAATTTTGTTTAATTTTTAACCCGTTTTATGACAGTCTAATACTCATTGAACCCTTAACTTTTGGTCCGATTTTTAAAACATTAGTAAAAATAAGGTTTTAATTTTTTTTTGGTAAATGAGAACTTTATAAAGAATAAAAAGTTATGTACAAGCAAAAGATACTATAGGTAATCTCTTAACACGAAAAAACACAAAATGGCATGCTTCTAACTGCCCTACCATCAATTGCCCCTACTAAGACCTGCAAGATAGACTTAACCAATATTCTGTCAGAACAGAAAGTGACAAGATCAAGCTAAAACCAAGTACCACAAATGCCCAATTATACACCAAGTAATAAAACAACATCAAATACCGCATTATATCAGCATAAGCCCAAAATATACTAGCTAAACCACAGTCCAATCAAGTAGACGAGTACGACATCATCAAAACTTGCTAATCTGTATTCATCGTCTCAGTTAATTCCAGCAGCAGCTTCCATAAGCAATGGTTTGCTGTGCATAAACCATTGCCTATCAAAGCTCCATGGAATCTGAATTGTATTTGGAACACTGTCGATGCCCTTGAAAATGTTGCCACCCAAGAGGACTCTTCCGTCGAGAAGTGAGGCCCCCTAGTTGAACAGTAATCTGCATTACAAAGTTAGTGCAAAATAGATATAATTACCTCTCTATGTATGTAGGCTGAGATGTTCCAGAACTTGGAAGATTATCCTGGCTTGTAAGCTCTCTGGCTCCATGGCTACATCTTTGAAGATTCTTGAATTCCTTTCAGTCCAAATGTGGTAAACCGTTGTAGAAAGAAGTATAGGAAACAAGGGGGATTGTAGAGGTGTTTGGTGGAATCAAGTAAGGATAAAAAGAAGGCTTGAAGAGTTGGGGATAGGGATTTGGAAGTGGGTGAGGCAATGGTCCTACATAGAATTAGAGAAAGGACAATTAAAAAACAAATGTTCATTGGATTCTATGTTCGACATACACAGAGAACAGTGGTTGGGAGTATATAAAAAGTAAAGTTTATCCCTTGTTTTAAGGTTTTAATTTTATTTGTACTAATTTTAAAAGATTAGTAATTAAATTAAAATTTTAAAAATTTACATCAAATTGAAAAAGATTTAGATATTTTTGAATATGTTATCTCTTTTTTTTTAATAAAGTAATGTTAATTTTGTAAGAACAATGTTTGGCAACAAAAAGGGGTTGAGTTGTGGGATTAGTCATGAAGCAATGGTGGTGGTGAAAGGTTGGTTCTGTTTTCTTTCCAGTTTCAGTTATTACCCGCGTTTAGTTCCACCCATAATCTTAACGGTGACATGTCAACCTAACTACCTTAACGGTTAAACACAGCCCTTTTACACTATCATCGTCTAACTACCAAAACCAAGATAACACAAGGGTGGCGATATTCCATCACACCCCGGTGGCTCCGGTGGTCAAACCGCCAGCCCCGTCGGCGTTTACACCGCATTTCCTCTTCTCTCATTACCCTCCACCATTCTCCGGCTAAACTCACTCCCCCCAATTCCAATTAATTTTCTTTTTTATCCATCACCATCGCTTTAACCTGAAGATATGAGAAGAACGAGATTAAAGAAAAGAATGATTGGGAAAGACGCGTGACGAAGAATGTTATTGTCCAAAATAATCATTTAGGATTCATCTTTAACATCTCTTCATGGGACTCGAAATCGAAGAAGAAGGTACTATGTTTTTTATCATGTAATGTCTTTGTTTATTGATCTTATATAATGAAAAAGTACCAATTCTGTTATGAAATGAATTATTGGTTTTGTAATTTATGTGTAAAATCTTGTATGATAAATTTAATTTTCACGTATATGTTATTTTCCATTCTCTGATCGGAGATTACTGTTTCTTCCCACCGGAGATTGCTCTGTTTCTTTAGGAATAGAAAAACAGAGTATGAGATCTAATTTGCTTTTACATTACGTTTAAATGGTTGAATCGAAGAAGGGGAGAGGGAACAAAAGAAGGGGATAATGAAACCCTCTTTCTCAAGCTCTAACCTTTACGCGGAGGTATCTACATTACCTTCACCTGGGCCGTCACCGGCATCCACTCCGAGGAAGGGCCTGGTGCTATCAAATTCTGGTAAGGCTCTGCTTTTGTCCCACTCTTTCAATGCTCTGGCTGTTTCCAACTCTAGTAAGAGATTGGATAGAAAGAAGTACGTGAAGCAGGTGACCGGTCGTCACCATGACACCGAGCTACACTTAGCCGCTCAACGAGGTGACTTGGCAGCCGTCAAGCAAATGCTCAGTGAAATTGATGCTCAAATCATGAAAACGTTTGAGGGTGGTTCAGAGTTTGATGCTGAGGTGAGCTGTTTCACTCTGTTCCAATGCAAATACATACAATGATCAATGCGACAAACTCTTTCTTTTCTCATACCGTATGGGCTGTTCTGTTTTTTGTTTTACATCAAGGTGGATGAGATACGATCTGCGGTGGTGAATGAAGTGAATGAGTTGGGGGAGACGGCGTTGTTCACAGCCGCAGAAAAAGGGCACTTAGGTGTTGTGAAGGAGCTGTTGCCATATTCGACTAAGGAGTCCATTTCTCTCAAGAATCGCTCTGGTTTTGATTCTCTGCATATTGCAGCCAGTCAAGGTCATCTAGGTAGTTTATGAAATTCCAATGTAGTTTTTGTTTGGTAGTTTCTTGAAAAGTTATGTTCTTGAGCAGTGAATACAATTATGCAGACATTGTGAAGGTACTCTTAGAGTATGATCCATCGCTAACCAAGACAATTGCTCAATCGAATGCAACTCCTCTTACATCAGCTGCTACGAGGGGTCATTCGGCCATAGTTCATCAATTACTATCAAAAGATCCGAGCTTGCTAGAGATATCTAAATCCAATGGAAAAAATGCTCTGCATCTAGCTGCTCGACAAGGGCATGAAGAGATTGTAAAAACATTGCTCGAAATGGACCCTCAACTAGCCCGTAGGACTGATAAAAAGGGACAAACTTCTCTTCACATGGCTGTGAAAGGAGTTAGTTGTAAAGTGGTGAGGTTGCTTCTTGAGGCAGATGCAGCCATTGTTATGCTTCCTGACAAGTTCGGCAATACAGCATTACATGTAGCCACCAGAAAAAAGAGAGCTGAGGTAATCAAATCTACTTGTTTCTGTGTTTTGTTTAGTTGACGAGTCACAATTAGTCACATTCTGCAATCGTAATTCCTTGCAGATAGTGAATGAGTTACTGAGATTGCCTGACACTAACGTTAATGCACTAACGAGGGACCATAAAACAGCTCTAGACATAGCCGAAGGACTTCCACTTTCCGAAGAAATCGCAGAGATAAGGAGCTCATTGATGCAATGTGGAGCTGTGAGAGCAAATGAACTTAACCAGCCACGAGATGAGCTTCGAAACACTGTGACACTGATCAAGAAAGAAGTCCATATCCAGCTTGAGCAAACCAGAAAAACCAACAGAAACGTGAATGGCATTGCCAAAGAGCTCAAACGGCTCCACAGAGAAGGAATTAATAACGCCACCAACTCCGTCACCGTGGTCGCCGTACTCTTCGCAACCGTTGCATTTGCAGCCATTTTCACCATTCCCGGTGGCGACGACGAGAAAGGCACGGCGGTGGTTGTGAACACTACATCCTTTAAGATCTTCTTCATATTCAACGCCATTGCACTCTTCACGTCACTAGCTGTTGTGGTGGTACAGATTACGCTCGTCAGAGGAGAGACCAAATCAGCGAGAAGGGTCATAGAGATAATCAACAAGTTGATGTGGTTAGCATCTGTTTGCACAACAGTTGCTTTCATCTCTTCATCGTACATAGTTGTCGGTCGACATCATCGGTGGGCCGCAATTCTTGTCACTGCAATAGGGTCGGTGACCATGACAGGAATCTTAGGTACTATGACGTACTATGTTTTGAAGTCGAGGAGGATAAGAAAAGTGAGGAAGAAACAGAAGCATTCAAGGATTACTGGAGCCAGATCAATGCATGATGAAGATTCAGATTCTGAAGTAAACCCCATTTACGCCATTTGATCAATATCGTAACCCGTGTTTCTTTCTTTGAAATTCGTACATAGGTGACAAGAAAATTAGGAGGGATCGAGATCAATGGAAGTAGCAGTTTGAGTCAAAACTCCGAGTAAGATATCTGTTTGCATGTACAAACTAACCTTAAAACTGCAAATAGAAGACTTCATATGTTAGAATTCGGAGAGAAATTGAATGTCTTCCCGTCTGGATCGATAAGGAAGGAAACACCATGTCAATAATTATCAGTGTACATCTTCTGTTGCATACCATATGTGTCTGCAACTTTTTAACTTTAGATTTTAAAAAGCTATCCAGAACTCATGGATAGACTATTAAGTTTTGTATTTTAGCAGATATAAAAATTCCCAGAAACGTTCTGAAATTTTACTCCATTTTTTAGGGGAGATGGCAGATTAGCCCGGGTTTGCTGTGGCCTGGTTTGATTGGATTTTGAGTTAGATTAAGGTATTTTCTTAAGATTTTCAGATTTTTAGTCAGGTCGGACTCGGCTCAAATAAAGAGTCTTTTTTAATTCGAAATTCGGCTCAAAATTTTTTTTTTTAAGAAACGGAAGAATCCGTAGTTACTATCCTTTAGATGGGCGCCAGATAAAACTCTAGATTGACGCAATAACTTACAAATCATGCTAATAGGGTACTCTGCACTAGACAAGTCTTGTATGACAGGTTTGATGGAGAGAACGTAAGTAGAGGGATTTGAACACAAGATCTTTTGGCCTCGTGATCCCTACTTCACCAACTCGACCATTTTCTAGGGGGCCAAAAAAAAGTTTGTTCAACTAAAGTTAAATAATTAATAATTTATATAATAGAACTATTTAAATGCGATAAAGTTTAAAATTTTTCATAATTATACATAAGGTAAAAGATATGAATTTAAAAAAATATAGTTTTTATTTTTATTAAAAAATAACGGTGATAAAAAATGCATAATATACAAATGCAAGGGTCTTTGTGGTTTTTAGTTTTTATTTTTTAAAAAACTTTTTATTTTGTTATTTATGATAATTATATATTACATAAAACTTAAAAATAAATTAATTTTAATCTCTTATATAATACTTATTAATAAATTATCAATAAAAATATTTTATTAAAATAAACAATTTTAAAATTAA
>JAOQMQ010000004.1:24078572-24109726 GCA_027563845.1 Erythroxylum subrotundum | reverse complement strand
TATTTGAAATTTAATTAGACTTATTAATAATTAATAATTAAATTTAAAATTAGATAAATTATTAACTAAAATTAAATTACTCATAATTATTATTAAGAATTAATTAAATATATAGTATTAAATTAAATTATTCATAATAATTATTAATAATTAATATATTAAACGATTAAATAATATATATTTAAGTAATAATAAATCAGATTAAAAAAAACATAAACAAAAAACAATGTGTTGTCAATAAAATTTGAAAATTGAAAAATATCAATACTAACGCTAAGCAAAAATTAAATAAACAAAATTTTTAATAAATTTAAAATAAATAATAATAACAATAATAAGTATTATTAAAATACAAAATGATGTGTGAGGTGTCCATGTGACCAACACAATGTTGTGTGCGGCGGCTTTGACCCACTACTTTCTCGGAGTCAAAGCTAACAATTATTGCAACTTTCAAAAGTACCCTTCTTCGCTAAGCATCAACCTCATTCACTCTCAGAACCAAAAATTCAACTTCAAACTCTGTTTTTTCAAAGTTTGAGTGCATAGTCTATCCCTACTTTAGTTGTGAGACTTAGAGTTTTAGTTGGTTCACTGACCACTCCAATAATTGTTCTGTTCACAATATAAAACATTCGTGTTTCTTCTTCTTCCTCAAACTCCGGTGTCCTTATCCTTGCTCCAAAAGTTCTTCCAATATCTTATTATGTTCAATACCGTCAGCTACTCGGAAGGACATTCTTTTGTTTAACACAAGTTGGATGTTTGTTTAATGATCAAAGCATATATAGGAATCAACACCCTAGATACCCACGTGCACAGTTTGTCTTAATCCTCCAAAGCATCTCATCCCAGCTTGGTTGTCTTCATATAAACGATTATTGATCTTGTTCCACCGTAAAAAATTTCCGGGGGGTTAGAACTTGCCAGGATCAGCAGGGTTTTCTGTTGGTTGTTGTTCATCGACTGCTGCTCAATGGAAGATTCGGAGATACGGCGAGGTTTGCGGCAGAACAAGATGGTGAAACAGTTGACCGGGAAACGCGATGACCCGGCGTTTCATGCGGCGGCGAGAGCGGGAGATTTGGAGTTGGTTGTGGAAATGATAGCTGAGAGTACAGAAACAGAGTTGAAGGAACTTTTAGCTAAGCAAAACCAGTCAGGAGAGACAGCTTTGTATGTGGCTGCAGAGTGTGGTTATGTGGATTTGGTGAAGGAGATGATCAAGTACTGTGATACTACCTCGGCCGGTCTCAAAGCAAGAAATGGGTACGACCCGTTTCACATCGCTGCGAAACAAGGTGATTTAGGTAAGGATTCTAAACTTGTAATTCTTGTAGAGGCTTTAGAAGAAGGTGACGCAGGTAGTGTTAGACCCAAGATTGCTGCTTCTACTTGACAACTCTAAGCTTTCGTGTGGTTACTTAGAACTGATCGACTAAAAATTACTGTTAAAATTTGGGATTGAAAGGGTGTGATTCAGATTATAAGGTTCTCTCACTTTTGATGCAGAAATTCTGAAAGTCTTAATGGAGGTCGATCCTGAGCTATCAATGACTTGTGATTCAACGAATACCACAGCTTTGCATTCTGCTGCGTCTCAGGGACATGTTGAGGTAGTAAATTTCCTTCTGGAAAGAGTTAGCGGCCTTGCGTTGATACCGAGAAGCAACAGCAAAACGGTCTTGCACTCGGCGGCGAGGAACGGACATGTGGAGATCTTGAGGGTCTTACTGAGCAAAGAACCTGCACTTGCTACAAGGGTTGATAAGAAAGGCCAGACAGCTCTGCATATGGCGGTCAAGGGACAGAATGTTGAGGTCGTTGAAGAGCTGATAATGTCAGATTCTTCCCTGATAAACATGGTTGACAGTAAAGGAAACACTGCTTTGCATATTGCAAGTCGTAAGGGCAGAGCTGAGGTATACTTATTCTCATACCCCTTGTACCTTTTTCCTGGAAACCTGGATTCAGAAACTTTTATTCTGCAATCATATGATTATCTAACCTCCTGCGTTTAATTACAAATTAAACATAAACTTATGTTGATTCTGCTTTCTGCAAGTGTCTTGTTAAATTTGAAAACAAAACAACGCATAAAGAAATTCCGGTAGTATATAGATTTCATGTAGGAAGCTCTTTGTGAGTTTCTGTCAGTAATTAGTACCCCTGGAAATGCAATACGTACCCTTGGGATCCTGGGGATCAGAATCTTTTCAGCAAACCTAGATAAGCCCTTATTTTATGTTGGATCCTGATGTTCAGTTTGATTTTAAACATAGTCATGAAAGAGTCCGTATGATCTGTCTTGCGGGATTGCAATTCCTGAAGTTAGCAATGGTTCCATGCTTGCAGATCATTAAGAAGCTACTTGTCCATGAAGGAGTTAACAAAACAGCAATCAACAGATCTGGAGAAACTGCCTTTGACACTGCAGAGAAAAATGGGCACACTGATACTGCATGTATCTTAGAAGAGAATGGTGTTCATCCTGCCAGATCCCTGAAGCCAAGCATAACAAATCCTGCACGGGAGTTGAAGCAAACTGTCAGTGATATAAAACATGGAGTCCATAACCAGCTAGAGACGACACGCTTGACGCGTAAACGTGTTCAAGGCATAGCCAAGCGTCTCAACAAAATGCAAACTGAAAGTCTGAATAATGCAATCAACTCGACAACAATCGTCGCAGTCCTCATTGCAACCGTTGCATTCGCAGGCATTTTCCAAGTTCCTGGCCAGTATGCTGATGATCCAGCAAACCTTGCTCCAGGACAATCTGCAGGAGAAGCAAACATTGCCCCCAAACCTGAATTTCTGATTTTCATAATATTTGACTCAATTGCTCTCTTTATATCACTGGCTGTGGTGGTTGTTCAAACCTCGGTTGTAGTGATAGAGAGAAAGGCTAAGAAGCAACTAGTATCAGTGATCAACAAGCTAATGTGGTTGGCCTGTATGCTAATTTCAGTTGCATTTCTTGCACTGGCATATGATGTTGTGGGGACTAAGGAAAGGTGGTTGGCACTTTGTGTAACAGTTATAGGGACAGTGATCATGGTAGCCACAATTGGGACTTTGTGTTATTGGGTAGTCATGCAGAGAATTGAGGCTTCGAAATTGCGAAAGTCAATGAGTAGGTCACTTTCAGGATCAATGTCACGGATGCCAGAATCAGAGATTCTGGAGAACGAGTACAAAAAACTGTTTGCAGTATAAAGATCATCCCTCCAACTTCTTAGGTTATTAGACAGGTATATTAGACAGGTATATACAATTTTCCTCCTGATTTTGTGTATACTCCAGAATCTAGTCACAACCCTTTTGGCTTCTGAGCTGAAAGCAAGCGACTCTCAGGTTGAAACTTGCTAAATTCTTGTGTAACTAACGAGTGAGGTCACTTGGATCTACTCCTGTAAGGACATGTCTGACATCTTGGAACTTGCTAAATGCTTGGCAAAGACTCAGAGGTTGCTTGATGTAAGATTGAAATTTGCAGGGTTAAGATTGAAATAACATGAACTTCCCTGTCATGACAGTAATGGGTTTTCATTGGTACGGATGTGTCTGTCTATATTTGGAAGCAGTAGTTAGAGTGCCAGCTTTGGAGATTCTGGTGAATTTCACGATTAACTTAAAGAGGATGGAAATTTTTATGATGTATAGAAATTGGATTTTTTTTAAAAGGAAAATTCTGAATGTGTGTTTATGACATTTTAGAAATAAGTTTTATGTTCTCTGGATCATGATCACAATTATAATAGCATTATCTGTAACTACACTAGAATCATCTTTAATTACTACAATTGCTTAACTCGTAATCTGTAATTTGAAATTTTGATTCTTTTCGGGGGAATTTCAGAACTTACACCAACATTATATTGATTGCTGCTCACAATCTGTTAAGATAGGTGGCATAACAAGTAACAAAATCTGAATGGTGAGGTTAGTGTCAGAGGGCATCAGAAGTTCTACTGATACTCGTTGAAGAGAGTGATCATTCAGCATTTTCTTATAGCAAGATGACAATCTTGGGAAGTATAGTCCTAAATTTAAAAAATATCTCCTATAAAATCTTGTTCATCCCTTTGATTCTCTC
The DNA here is from genome assembly GCA_027563845.1 of Erythroxylum subrotundum. Classification (NCBI taxonomy): domain Eukaryota; kingdom Viridiplantae; phylum Streptophyta; class Magnoliopsida; order Malpighiales; family Erythroxylaceae; genus Erythroxylum; species Erythroxylum subrotundum. The sequence goes on along the minus strand of JAOQMQ010000004.1, from coordinate 24,105,627 downwards.
CTGACATAACTCACATGTTCCACTTTCAAACTCGTCCCCACAATGCAGCATGTATGTTTCTTCAGAATCTTGTTCAGTATGTTAGAATACTGAATAGATAAGCGGTTTGTGATTATTGGGATATTTTCCAAGTGCATGATAATAAAAGGGACATCCTTAATAACTGTTTAAATAATGTCTGTGCTGTTCAGTTCTGGTTATGTGAATCACTTCTGCAGTGACTAGTTGATTTAACTTTGGACCGGAACCGATTTTCTTCGCTGATAAGTGTTGATACCTGGGCAAATTAGAAAAGAAGATATAGCTGAGGTTCAAAGAAATGTAATTGAAGCTAGCTAAGCAGTTTTCTTGGAGGAAATTAGTACACACTAAAGTTATTTACTGTTCTGAAGAATTTGTCAAACAAATTCTATAGAAACAATGTCACTAGATCAGTATCAGCAAGTCAAGTCTATCAGTTAATCAGGATTCTTTTTCCAGTGATCATATACAATCAATTAAAATGATTCAGCCAGGATGGAAACTTCTCAGAACTTCTTTGAGTGACTTATACTACAGAAAAAAAAAAGATGGAGAAAAAAGAGGATTTCCCTCACTTCCAAGCAACACTATTATCATATCTTCCACAGTTCTCTGTTCAGGAACTGAGGGTTGGGAAACAGCGAAAAAGAATGTGGTAGGGTAAAAAGAACAAGTAAGGTTTTTTCTAAAAGACCTGATCGTTTTCAGAAACTATTGAGCTAAAAAGGGTTTTGTATCTTTTGTTGAAAAGAGTATTTACCATTTTTAGAGGGACTGATAAAGATGTTTCTCATCAGTTCACTGTTCTAGAATAATTTAAGTATTTTGGTTGATTGTCAATTCTGAAGATAAATCCTAATCTGGTATCAGATATATGCCAATTATGACAGTTGAAGCTCAATCCAACGGTGGTCAGCTCAATAGATTATTATATGGTACAAAAATGTTGGAAAAGAAACTGCAGAAGACAACCTCCAGTAATCAGGGCTTGCAAAAAAACGTCAACTTGATCTGTATTAAAGATCAGAACATAAAGTTTATCAGAAATTTGTAATGCTCACTCATGAATTTAGCTGGGAATCAGACAAGCTATCTCAGTAACTGCAAATTCTGAAGATTCACTTGCAGATTTTCTTGGACTAGACATCTCCTGAGACTTTCTACAATGAGCAATTGCTCCTTCAATTGAGCTCTCGATCTCTGAGTTTGCACTGCTACTTCTCTTTAACAAACATAGATCCTGAGTCCCATTGGAACTGAAGGAAAAAGATGAAGATGTTGATGAAGAAGCAGAAGAAGATGTAGATGAGGAAGATGAAAACTTGGTCGTGGTATGCCACTGAATCACTCCAGAGAAGGATCTTCTTTGATTATTAAAGAAGCCATCCTCTACCATGTCTTTCTCAATGCTTTTCTTGAGAGTATTACAGTTCTGATATATTTGATTATCAGTTCTGCAAAAAGGCTTCTTGCTCAAACGATCCTTACTTTTTGGATAACTTTCTGTTTCTCCATTCTGCGCCGGTTTAACAAAGGATTCGTCCGTACAATCAGATTTGCTGAGCAATGACTTTAGATACGCAGTTGAAGCTTTGAGCTTTTGACGAAGAGAGGAACGCTTCAGCTTCTTGGTCCATGACTTCTTTGGAAGATCTCCTATGAAACTGTTGGTTTCAGAGGACCATTCAAAGCAATACTCATCTGGGCTTAGCTCACTACTGACTCTGCAGGACTCTGATGGTGAGATATTGCAGGAGTCCAATGTAGTGTTTGAGTTAGTCAGAGGTGTACTGGAGCTAGTAATTAAGGAAAGTGGATAGGTTTCTAAAAAGGGTTCTTTACTTTTACTGTCGAATGTTGAAGTTGTCGGGTTTCGGAGGAGTGTCTGAACCATTTGTAATCTAGGAGGAAGAAGAAGAGGAAGGAGTTTTCCTTTGTAGAAGAGTTCATCAGCGGGAGCAGCAGTAGTTTTTGTGTCATTAGAAAGTGAAGACATTTGAAACTCAAACTCTCTGCTCTGTGGTGGAGAGCTAATGGAGTGACAATGGAAGTTCGATGAAGACAAAGAAGAGCTCACTTCCATGTCAATGTACTCATCTTCTTCTGCAAGGCTGCAAGAAGATTGATTTGTGGCCATCTCTCATATAACCTGAAAATCTCTTCTCTCTAGGCCTGTTTCAATGACTACCTATGTTGTGTGTATGCATATGAAGATGCTTACGGGGAGGTGAGCTTGGTGGAGGAAGAAGGAGAAAAGAGCATCATTTAAAGTGAAGATGGTTCCAAGTTAGAAAATTAGTAATTTCCATTGTAAGGGGTTTGTCAGACTTTTTTCTTTCCTTTTGAGAAAGAAGGGGAAAAAAAAAAGAACTTGAATGGTCCAAACAATAAAATGCAGACAGATTATGCAGTTTTCTTTTCTAAGCAGTTTAGTAGCCAATCACTGCAATGATATGTGGCTCCTATGCAGTTGCTTTTGTTCCATCTTTTCCACCATTTTGTTTTCTTTCTTTTTCTTACCTTAACTGTATTCTTTATGGATACATGAAAAGATATGCATGTTTTTGAAACAAAGGACTATAATAATTGCATATCTCAGTGCACTGTTTTAAGATCAATCTATCTACAATTTGATAAATTCAATTATGTGGGCAGATGTAAACCTCATAATAAAGTATAAAATTCAGGGAAATAACCCTTTTTGGCCTTTATTTTTCTTTCTAGTTCACAAACAATTTCTAGCTATTACAGCTATGGTATATGAAGTGAAATAGTTTTAGGAGGAACTATCCAACTTCTGACATTTAAGGGATCTTATGTACTAAGTTTGAACAGTCCTATCAACATTCCAATAATGAATGGACAGGACAGTTTCAGCTAATACATGCCCTTTGACTCATTCAGTACCTTGAATCTAAACAAGTGTTTCTGGTGATGAAGATGTTGACAGTAACTCTGTGTTTTTGGTTCAAGGGTTACAGACTAAGAGGAGTCACATGATAAAATAGTGGCCTTGAAAATGATAGTTAGTACTAGTTGTTGCAGTGCAATTCAACAGATCAAGACACACAAGGAATCTACATCTACTACTCATTCCCTTCCACCTAGTGATTCATAATGTGGAAAAGATAGTATGTATCTACTTGGGAAATGGGAATCTTCAACTGTACTTGGGGTATCATCATCATCATCATCTACTCTACACACAAATTTTTTATCAGAAAAAAGAAATGCAAGTTCTTGCTAGTATTCCAAAGATTATAGTTACAATATAGAACAGTTCTGTTATGTTCTGCAACATCCACAAACTTCCCTGCAATTTTTTTGAAAAAGTTAAGCCCATATCTCTAAGCTTCTTGTGTTTTTTTGTTTTACAATAATGGACAGAAACAGAGACAGAGAAAAGCAGAGAGATCCATTCCAGTGTACTCAAACAATATTCAATTGTTATATTTCATGCCATTTGCAAGAAACTGTCATTGATGGCTATCACTTGAGGCTATGATGTCTCATTTGACCTGGTCAAATTTATTTCTTACTTTTTGTTATAAATAAATGAAAAATCCTGAAAACATCAGATGATTAACTTCATACTTGTTCACAGTTTGTAATTATAAATGCATTTGATAGCCAATAGAATTGATAAAGTTGTATCCTTTAATCTTTCTCTCTAAAGACTACACAATACCTTTAGCATCTGACAAAAGTTTGTCAGGGGCCAACTCTTCACGTACATGCTTTATATACCTAATCTTAGTATATATCACTTAGGTTCAGATCTTCTTAGGTGGACATGATTTCTGTACTGCTATGATATATTGCAGTCTTTGCCTATTACACATGGAATCTAACATCTCCAATATTTATAAGGGGCAACTAAATTTTGAGCCAATAAGGAAATCAATTTATAAAAAAAGTTGTTTTTAAGAAGATAAAATATTTAAAAATGCTTTTCTTTCACCTTTTTTCTTTATCAAGAGTAATTATAATATAATTCATACAAGTTAAATAATTATGTCACTAAACTAAGAATTGCATTGATATCATTGAAAATTACATTCACAATAAATAGTTGCATTAAGATGTAACTTTATTAAATTTTGATTTATATTAAATTAGTCGGTGATCTTTTTTATAAATTAATTTACTTTTACTTACCCTAAAAGTTAATTTTCCCTATTTGTTTACAACTCTACAATAAGCATTCCTAACAAGTTAACATAATTGAATAAAGTTTACAAGAGACAGGGTTATGGTTCAAATTCAATTGTAAACCAAGTTGCTCACTATTGGTTTGGAAAGCAACAAGGCAATCATTTATGAGAAAACCGATTGAGCTTTACTGCACCATATCACTAAAGGAGGGAGGAGGTTAAACACACTTGAAATGATATAAATGTTCTTGAGCACTGAGACTCACATGATTACTCATTTCCTTAACGTGGCTCTGGACTCTGACGGGCCTCTATACTATGGAGGATGCATGATTGAGTAAATAGGAAGACACTCATGAAAGCTGCAAAGTTTATAAGGGAAGGTAGGCTTTAAGCTCAGTAGCTGTGGCTGGCCAACTTCAGAAAACTTGCTTTTCAAGTGGGCTATGTACCTTTGATTAAAGTTTCAGAACTCAGGATCCTAATCATTGTACCTCCAACAGGTCTAAGTAAAGAATTTCAAAGGCCCTTTTTTTGACTTCTTTTCAAAGCGGCACTAGAAGCTAACCTGGCACAATCTCTTCTGTTATCAGAGAAGGCTAGTCAGAAAATTCCAGGGATGTCTAAAGGTGAATAACAATCTTCTGAGTAAGGTTTTCTATGACAAAGTAACAGGCAACTAAACTTAGACAACACATTGAAACAGTAAAGTGGACAAAAATTCTGCTGTTAACTGAGCTGAAAGTGTCTGTAGTTCATTATCAAAGAAGAGAGAATTTACAAAATAGAAGCTCTAACAACTCCATGTCAACTTTGCCAGTAAATTGTAGTTTGGGAGTGATTTGTATCTATCTAAGACTTTCTTATATCCTATTATTAAGAGAAAAGGAAGCATTTTCCTTATCTGGGCATATACCAAAATGCTGCAAATGCATACAACTAGTAAAATTTGGTATGCATCTTTGCTTGGTCTCAGCTTCTTGCTTCATGATCAAGTGCATCAAATTCCCAGTCACCGATATCCTCAGAAGAGTAGCCCCGTTCGTCCTTCTCATAGTCTGACTCAAGTATGTACATTCCCATCTGCACATTCGATGAATACTCTTCATTACTAGATGATGATTTCTTTGTCTTGTCATCTTTGTGTTGTGGACTATCACTTGTTCGTTTTGGAGTCGGGGATGATCTTGGTGACTTTCTAGTGGGGGTCTCTACTTCCAGAACTGGTCTCTCAACAGATTCAAATTCCTCTCTCATTTTCTCTAGAGAGTATAATTGCTGTTTGATCTTCTCTTCATCTTTCCTGGATCAAGTGTTCAATATTCCATTTTAAGGAGACAATTCAATGGACTAACCCGGTATTGAATACCAAGAATGAAAAGAAAATCACAGTTTCATGCATTACCTGTGAGCACCTTCAGTTTTGTCATAAAACTGCTTCTTTATAGCATCTATTATGCTTAAAGTGGTTAAAATCTGATTGAGCAATGAAGAAGAAAGTTAAGCATAAATTGAAAGACCTCGTTAGACTCGCTAAAACGTGAAAGTTATATCCATCACTAAGCAGAAGAACGAGGAAAACAGAAGATTTTGTTTTTGGGATCATCAAAGAATATGTACCTTGGCTTCAAGATTGAGATACTCCTCTTCAAGCCCTTTTCTTTGATTTATTGCTTTTGAATCATCATCATCTTTACTTTTTGGAGGTATTGATTCTAACCTGATGTAGAATAACAGTTTTGAGGCTTGACTTGATAATTGAAATTTGAAACAAATTCAGGATATTATAATAATACCCTTGACACGAACGCAATTCTCTGCCAAGCACTTTAACCCGGACAATCGAAGATCCCAGCAGTTCCTGATTGTTTATGCAAGTCATATAAGTTGTACCACAATAAGAGGCTAGGATTAATAATTAGAAATTCTCAGTTGAAGCAATGATCTACAAGACAATCAGACCATTACCTTGTAATTGGTCAGACAATTAGTAACCAAATTCACAAAACAATCGCCATATTTCTGTAAGTCGACACTGGAACATTCATACACAGGAAAGATAGAGAATTAGTATGAAAATGGACAGTATCTGAGATAATAAACGGACAAGTACACTTTCAGTCAACACTGGAACTTCCATTAACATTTTTTATCTAACATTCAACATGTCTAGCTTGGATTACGTTGATGTCGTGCGGAGATTTCCGTTAAAGACATTAACAGAAGTGATTAGCAAAGTTTAAGGTCAGTTGAAAGGCAATATATGATTGTTCCTAACACAGAAAGGCTAAGAGATAAAAGAAGGTAATTAAAATAATCTTTTGTTTCATTCAAGAAAGTTATCTGTTCCCAAAATAGTTCCTGAATCAGACAACATCAAAAGACCAGCAAGAGGCAAGTAAAATTACTTGGCTTGGTTTTCCATTTCCTTATTGTACTTTGTCTGGAGAACCCAGGTATCTTGCAGAAAATTAATCCATATGTTCACAACATCTGCTTCTACTCTATATGAAGATATTGATCTTGACAGCTCATCGTCCTGGTTTATATGAAGCAGATTTTCAGAATATATATATTTCCACATATTTCAAGAAGTTAAATGTAGCGATCCCAAGAACAAGATCAAATATACCAATACCTTGGCTTTGAAGTGCACTAGAATCTGATTACTAGCGTCATCAAATTGGTCCCGTTCTTCCCTCGCATTGCGAAGCCGTGCTCGGGCTGCAGTCAATAAGGAATTGACCTGAACCAAATCAAGCCAGAGGAGATGCACCCCACAAATGTATGTGGATTAAGAGTCCAGAGGAATGGATTATAAAATATAGAATTACTATGACTTGTCAAACTTGATAGTTTTGCATGTATGAAGATCAATGTATGTGAATCCAGGTAAACGCAACTATTTAGGACATCAAAAGTTAAAAATGCATCAACTGGTTGAACGGATACTTGTTCAGATAATGCCAGGAATGACTGAAGATGAAAAAGGAAAATACCTTCTTTAGTTGGGCTTCAAGTTCATCTTTTTGCCTCTCAAGTTCTCTAATCTCTGCTCCCAGTTCCTAGAGATTGACATCAGGTGTTTAATACTCCTTGCAACAAACCAGGTCAGAAAATGACTAAATCTCCTAATGTACAAACTGAATTAAAGAGTAATTAAAGGATTATTTGCAACCATAAAATAAAAGATGTTTGTTATCCAGATGCAAATCACTCTTTAGCTTATACTCATATTAGGAAGAGAGCAAATATAAAGTTCACCTTCTCAAGCTGGCTAACTTCATTGGCTTTAGCCACGCGAAAGTGAAGTGCTTCCTCTTTCTGGGACCTGCATGTAAAGAAAGCCTAAAAGTTGTATAAAAGGCACTAAACGCTTGTGAATTGCACCATTCTTCACCTTCTTCCCACCACCGTGATGCATGCATACACAGGCACTGACAAGTAAATAAGTTCTGTATATACCTGTGTTCTAAAATACGTTTCTCAGCTTTGGAGGTGGAGTTAAGAAGAGATTCTGACAAAACTTTCAATTTGTCAACCTGCAAAAGTAGTTCTAAGATTAGTTTTCAATCTGCAGAGGACATAGTGTTCTGCCAGTGAACATGACATACACCACTAGCTCACTAACATCAGCCAAAAGAACTGTACCTTTTGAGCATGAACCTCGGGAGATTCCCCATTTTTCAAAGATTTCTTCTTTAGCAAGAGTTCCTCCAACGTGAAACAGAGTTCAATATGTCCTAAAGTATCCTTTGAAGCCTGCACGAAAACTGAAACGATTAGCCTCAAAGAGATGATCTGTCAAACTTTCCAGAAAAAGTTTTGGCACGTGCACATCAGCAATAAAGACACAACAATGAAAATGTTAAAATTCTGAACTTCTTAGAATCTTCCCTAAAAACTCATTTCCCATGAACCACATAGTTCCTTGATGTTCAGAAACATAGTAAAGAAAAGTAGAAATTCCATATATTGAAAAAGAACATTCCTTTGTTTCCAGAAGTTAGACTCACAAGTACCAGTAGCAGTATGGGGAGAGAATATAAAGGAAAAAGCAAAAGGGGATACTGAAATGCTGAAGATCTTTTCGGTTTCAAATGCAAATGTCGCATATATATGTGACTGAACATTTCAGGCCATTTAAATCAGCCTCACCTCAGATTTTGAAGAAGTTGTTCCTTCAATTGATTTTTCACTAGCTTCATTTGGTGGCTGTTGGGATGCCTTTATCCTTTCAAGTTCTTCCATTATTCTGCAGGCTTCAGCATCTATTCTGAGGCAGAGAAACAGGACATAAAAACTTCGACAAAAGAAATCAACTTTTGATCTAATTGTCAAGAAATAAGATGACATTACTAATTCTGACAAAAACATGGATACTGTCTCCATCCTAAGAAATTGTGCAACATTCTATGTGGCTTATGACATATGCCTGCAACTATCCTATTTGAGATCTGCAGCCACCTTGCAATATCTGCATTAATTTTTAACCCCGCAATCGCATCCTGAGCATATTGAAGCAATTCTTCCCGCTTTACCTAAAGAGTGAACAGAGAAAGACAAATTTAATTAAGATATTTTGCATTAACATCATTCAACAATGTCCATTTCTAATTGTTAGAATAAGGTTCCAAATCTCGCTATTTAATAAGCCAGTTCAAAATTGCAGCATTGATAAACCAAATCAATTGCATATCTGCAAGAAGCTTTTTATCTTGCTAGTTTCTATTTGCAGGTATTGTTTAGTATTTTGTTAATACTTTCACTGACATCGGCAAGAGTACGACGGTATATGTATCGTTTCCTTACCAAAACTTCATCTTCATAACTGGAAAATGTAGCTGCCAAATCCTGTATGCTGCGCATCACAGCTTTGTGAATTTCCTTTCCTCCTGCAAGACAAAGCCTGTGTATAACCAGACCATAAATAAGGTTACACTTATGACATTTAACAGAATTTCTTTCTTACAGTTGGGCAAAAATAAACATGAAAATTACAGTCCAAGAGTGAGAAACTTCACCCAAAAATTTCCATGAGCAGAGAAACTTCTTCCTCGTTTGGAGCTTCAAGAATCTGAGTCATACAAAAGAATTAACCTGCGGTTAAACTCAATGGATCAGCAAATACAAAGTCCAGTTAATATGTTTCTACATGAATCAGAAGTTAGAATCTAAGACAATTAACGTATCAGCATAAGATGCATCTGCTTAGTTGAACTCACCATAGACAATGTGATGCCTTCAAGAGCTTGACTATAGAGAAAGACATCACGGTAATTCATTGTGCCCAGATCAGGATCAACGTAATAAACCTGTTTGAATCTATGTAAAGCTTCAACGCAAATAAGAAACACATGAATTAACTAAGAAAAAAATGCTCTGACTACTAACAAAATGTCCGCACTAACAAAGACACAGATTGTTTAACATGCAAGTGAGCTACAGAGCCGATCCATGTCCAGAACACCTACAGATTCAAACATGGAAGAAAGAAGGAGAAGAACAAAGGATCACCATGGTGGGTCTTCTAAGAGCATCCTTGGCTTCATCAGAGAAAAGTTGCTCATCTGTTTTCTCGTTACCACCGGGAATTTCAGCAGTTAATCTCTCAGTTTCCTTGAGTGCCACCAACCATCTTCGTAGCAACTGAATTCTTTCTTCTCCTCTACAAGACACAGAAACCTCCTCAAGTCTCTTCACAGTAAGCCTGAAGCTTTTCACATTCCTCAGCCCCTGCTTCCACAATACCAAACATCCATCATCAACAAACACATTCAATCCATCTAATCACATTGGATCATGTGGGTCCATAATAACCGACATGGGGTCCCACAAAATCTATAAAAGTCGCAATCTTTTGGTCATTTTCGGACATTAAACACATCATCAAATCCTGGAATTGAAAATTCAAGGTAATGCACGGGAAAAAAAAAAGAAGGAAAGTCACGGACAATGCGGTCCTGGATGATCCTGGCACCACCCGCAACGGCATTCCCGGCGTGGAGGACGACGGAGTCGGCGTAACTACGGACAGTGCGTGTTAAGTTGTTATTTCCGCCAACTTCCACAGCTCTGTGAACAGCAGACCGTAACCAAGACATTGTTATTATATTATTATTATGGCGTTTACTCTGTTTTCAGGTTTCAGGTTCTGTTCAAACAGACATGAACCACGTAAAAGCTAATATCATTGTCTTGCTCTTGGTGTTTGTAAGAGTCTAATGATGTTCCTAAACGAACATTTTTGTTGCAATGATACGTTAACAGTTAGAAACAGAGAGAGAGAGAGAGACAGATGAGGGAAGGAGTCAAAGAGTTTTGGCGCGTGTGGGAAGTGAAGGTTCGGGTCTTAAGCCATTCGTTTCGCTTATTATTAGCAGGCCTTCTCATTCACCAATTTGCCCTTTTCCATTCAATTTTTTGGTTTCACCATTTTTGTTTGACTTCTTTTCCATTTTATCCATTTTCTTGTTTCCTTTCTGTTGTCCTTAAAAGAGGAAAATGCATTGATAAATCCTCTTTTTATCCCTTTTCTTGTTCTATTTCTTATTAGGAAAAACCAAAAATAAGACCTTCTTAGCTATAAATGCACCTCTAATTAAAGTTTAGTTGGATAATACCTTCCAAAAAGTGAACTTTTGAAGTTATCAAACCTGAATTATTCTTAAAGTTGAGTCTTTTGCAAAAATTGTATCATTTGAGTTAAACTTTCTTGTTGATATATTTTATATAGATGAGTAAAACATTTGAAGAAGTTCAGAATTATGCAGTCTATTAATAGAGAACTTGTATCTGATAGACATAAAAGAGTAAGTGATGACATTAAACTTCCAACCAAATCCTGAGATCTTCTACTTGTAATAATTTGTCTAACATAATTGTTCATTTCTACAGGTAGAACTAGTGGGAGAAAGTAAGCATTACTTTACAAAAAAAGCTTTATTCTCAAGGACTATGAATTATCAGGTGTGATCAGAACTTTCCAGCACATGATAATCGAGTCCTGAGGCCACTATAGAAGGATACAACACTTAGCTCAGTATCGGTTCTGGCAAAAGAAATGAGGAACAATTTTAAGAATGTAGTCTGTATCTGTACTTGGTTGACACCTCTCAAGCTGCTACTCATCTTTCTTGTTGGTAGAACAATGACACCGCACTTCTACTAGTCATCAATATCTGGCAATGGCATTTTCCAAAAGTTCCAAGAATTGTAATCTTCCTGCAAATGTATGCAATATACAATATTATCATCATCGTCAATTTCCTAATTCTTCTTTTTTTTCTTCCCTCTCCAGTCTCATTCATCTTTGCTTGTTTGTTTTCAAGTTTGTTCTTTCTGCTCTTCTCAAAGTTGATACCAAAGGGAGTTCAATTCAAACTTAACCATGGCTAACCTGCTCAATCAATGATGTTGGCGGGAATATTTCATTAACAAGAGTGTGTAAAGATGTATAGGACTTAACATCGATGCGATGGCTGATTGCCACTTCACCCTGCCAGGTTTAAAGGATATTCTCAAGTAAACAATCAGAACGACAAATTGTCGTTTCTAAATGATAAAAATTGAGAGGAGGGTATATACCTTTGGATTTATGATAAAAATTTTGCCTTTAGGAATGCCCATTTTCTTGTAACTAAACTCGTCGGTGTCTCTATTTCCAAAGCCCGCATAGAAGGGATTGTAATCAGCAGGAAAGAGTCTTCTTATATTCTGCAAACAGAATTTTTTTGACTTTATAGTTTGTTTAAAAACTTCAGGGCATCTCACAGGTACTTATATCTCCATATATGCAATTATTACCTCTAGGCACGCAATTTTAAATTCATGCGGAGCTCTTCTTATGACTGGAAACCAAACAAACAACAGGGTTAGCTAGAAATAAACCAGAGCATCATTTAATACGGAAAGTTTAATAGTTAACTATGAATTATGCAGAACGCAGAGGACAAGGATGACACAGAATTTATAGACATCAGCAGTCCAGAGGTGTAATGCAATCAGCAACTACATGCATGGATTTTCAATTTACTATTTCAAGCCAGTGACGTGAACCAGTTCCAAACTGCAGAATAAGACAACCTTCACGGTATAGTGACGGAAATAATCCATCGGGTGAGATGACAACAGGACCATTTGGTAGGGCTGTCCCGTCCTGCAGGAGGACAAAAAAAATAATTAGACATAAACATCAATTTAGTACATGAAACTAGAGAAGATGATGCAGTGAGTATATTTAGTTTATGTTTTCTTATTTAATTATTTATATTTAGTTTATGTTTTCTTATTTAATTATTTTTCATAAGGTTTTGCTATTAAATTTAGATTCCGTTTTCAATCAAGTTTACTTGATTATCCTATTAACAACAGAATTCTTGTAGGAGTTGTTTTTCTTATTTTAATAGTCTAGTAAGACTACCATAAATAAGGGCTTTGCTTGAGAATTAAAACAGCCTTCGTATTTCAATTTATTATTAAAAAGGTTTTTGTTATAGACCCTAATCGTTCCAACTGCAATATACTCTTCTAGCCTACTTTGTTGGAAACTTGCTGCCCTAACCCCCTTTTTGCAACATAAGATCAACTGTATCAATACACACAGAATTCAGGAAATATGACAGGGGAAGAGGTACAAAAAGGAGCTACTCCAGTACCTGCTTTAGGTTGAATAGAAAACTTCTGGTTAAATATGCCTGAACAATAGCACGCGCACTCAAAAAAAGTAGTTGGTACCCATTTTCCTGCATAAAACCATAATTCAATATCCAGGTCCATCTCCATAACAAACCAACCAATCAACCCAAGAACCATAATAAATGCAACTCAAGAATCTAACTGCTTATATCTGATAAGAGGATGTCAAGAAAGTTTGTAAAAAGGTGTAAGCAAATCAATTCACGATTGTGAATTATTTACTAGGAAGGAGTGAAATAATGCAGTATATTGATCTAGATGAGTAGCATCCACTGCTTTGGACGACATGTAGAGGTGATCAACAATAGGCATTGGTGATGTCACTAATCTGTTTGATGGTTAGGTAACGTACACAAGGGACCCTACAGAAACAGGGGAGGTTTTGAAGACTCCATCAAGGCGTTTCTGCTTAAAATGTTCAAGTTTTTCTCATTCTTACCCCTTTGTGTTTCTCCTAGACCCACCATAGCATTTTCTAGAGACATGAATTAGATGAGAATAGAAATTACCAGACATGAATGGGTGTCATGCAGGAGACACTTGGCACATAATTCTTTCCTAGGATCTTCAAAGTCATGGACTAAATGAAGCAAGTTTCACCAATCATCAAATGCTTGTATAGAAAGTAAATCATATCGTTTGAGAAATGAAGAATCAACCATATAATTTGAACATCCAATTATGACGAAAGCAGAAAAAGCAAATACCTTAATGGCAGAAAATAGTTTAGCCACACCAGATTGTGACCAGTCCTTCCCAACCAAAGGCATGAACTGACCTAAAACATCAGATCTGAAAAAGAATGTGTCAAGTTAATGCACCTCATACCAGTACAATATCTAACTTATTAGACAACAACTAAGATCACTATGAAGGATGCCGCATTTCTTTCCATCATAAATAAAACTTATGCCTGTTCACCAGTGAATTAAAAGTTGAAAGAATGTTCATCTGGACTTATAGCAACTTTAGCCTCATATCAAGCTTGCAAAACTATCACATAAAGGAAATAATTTGTGGACATTTACACATGAAAGTAGAAGGAAAAAGCACAAACACAATGCTTGCATAGTTGCATTTACAAAATGTGCATGGAAATGATAATTGGACTTGAAGGTTACTGTGGTTGAAAGCTCAGAAATCTATGATACATACAGAAACAAACAGAGTAAATGTTTTCAAAGATAACGTATAGAACAAGAAGACCGCTCCCTGAAGTGTCAGCAGGATTCTGATGGTGATTCATGAAGCAGCTCAGCACCAAAGGCAGGCCAAGAATGGAACTCGCAAACATATTGATTGTGTTATTTTCTAACACCGCTCCAATAATATGTAAATTGTTAAGCATACAAAACACAAAGATGTGCCACAAAATAGAGATCCAAAAAAATTTGACAATCATCAAAGGCTCATAATTGACATTACAAATTGTGCTTATGACAAGAAAGAAAAGGAGAAACTGAGGACAAACATAAGGAGTCTGTGCAATCTAAGTTCCTTTTATAATTTTGAGAGACTAATGATAGAACACCAGAGGCCTTACTTGGTAATTGTCCCATCAACATCTGATATTACAATTCTCGTGTTCCACTTCCACAAATATATGTGTGCAGCTTCCTGATAAAATTGAACATTGAGTATGTGACTAAAAAAAGAGAACTTCAGGTGCATATTGCTATCATCCAAACATCCAAAAATTCAGGTACCAGGCGAACCTGTTGTGTACCAAGAACCCTGGTAGAGAAACTGAAGGTTATGACATTTTGGCCATCTTTCAGATTCAGCGATGCTATCTGCTCACTAGTTGGAACATTTGTTCTTATGTATTGTTTGTGAGGCGATTGAACAGCATCATATGAGGTCGGTTCAGCATTTGAGTTTTGTAAACCTGATTCAGTATCCAGAAATAACTCTTCACTTGACGCATTACTGTTGCTATGTTCAAGTGTTTTGACCCTTCTAAATGGAATAGGCCAGAGCCTCCACCTGCGGCTAGAGGGTGTTGAAGTAAGTCCAGTATCAATGTCCCTATTCTCAGGTGTGTCACCCTGTTCCACAGCAATAGTATCTTTGGGATCAACAGGTAATTCTAAACCAAATGCCACCATTCCGAGAACAACGGGAGCAGCCTTTTCCCATGGTAAGTACTTTTCATCATATCTAACAATTAAGTTCTCATTTTTTATGACTGATGTTGCAGAGGTTTTAAATTCTTCTACAGATACAAGATGTGACTCAAACACTTTGGCAGCAGCCTCTGAACCCATGCCAGCACGAAGTTCCTTCCCACACAGTGAGATTTCAAACCCTACAAAATCAGAAGGAAGCTATGAAAGTAAACTCATATACAACATGAAACAAACTACAATTACAGTATACAATTAATAAAAGGTTCTCACTCATGCTTGAAAAAGCTTGGATCTCTTCACCAGAAGCTTCGTCTTTTCTGCTAACATCTTCAGCAGCAGGCCTTTGTGAATTACTATCTACCAACTCACTTGATGTGCATGGGCAAAGATCTTCATGTTTCTCTTCTGGATCATTTGTGATGTTAATAGGATATGCAGATGTGACATCAGAATCAATATGTTCCACATCTGCAGTGGTTTTCTCAATTGCTTTAACTTCAATATCTAAATCATGAGACCCGTCAGGCCCACTAGATTCTGATTTACAAGGTGGAGATGAACCATCATTTGTGAATTCAACGAGATTTCCATTTGGAGTCCGGTCAATAGTGGAAGAATTACGAGGACATTCCCCATTTGAATTTTGCACTTTTGGTGAACACATTTCTTCAAAATCATTGTTCCCACCATGGTCTACCAATTTTGTTAACTCCAAGCAGCTTTTAAAAACTTCTCTCTTAGTAGGGGATTCCTCTTCTGAAAGAGTGCAAATCTGCACAGCCCCTTCAAATCTAGAAATTTCCATAGTTTCTCGACCAAGACAAGCATGTTCCCCATCGCCTTCACAAACCTCCAAATGATTTGCAAAAGCATTAATGCCACCACTTACACTGAAATCATTGTCAGATGCAGCACTGGATACAGATGCATTCAGCTTGTTAACATAATCAGAAGACCGGGCATCATCAACTGGAGTAGATTCATCAGCTGCATCTTTCTGGCTCACATTCAACTCTGATGTGTTTAACTGGCCGTTCTCAGCATTCTGCTCTGATTCTGAAACAGGGGCTGTCAGGACATGCCCATCGACGCTCACCAAGATCACTTCTGAATCTAAACCATGAGGTTCTGCAAGAGGATCACTATCTAAATTTTCATATCTACCAGACCCATATTCTGATATCTCAACTGAACCCTCTATGGAAGATTGCTCGTCTTGGAAGTCATAATATCTATGATCTACATCAGATTCTGTCCTCTCAAGTTGACCTACACCTGATGAGTCACACTCCTCCTGCAATTGAGCTACCCCAGAATCAGAAACACTATGCTTTAGTTGACCAATGTGCACTATGTTCTTAACAGCACTACCATCCTCAAGTGGCATTTCCATACTGTCAGAATCCTTTAAAGCCTCATTCGTCTTGCTCTCATCACCAGATTCCACCTCCTTTATGAAATAAGCCTCACCGGAATTATCGAGATACATATGAAAATTTGCTTCGACACCATTTACATTTATGCGCACAATCTTCTCAGCCCCTTTAAGCACACCTTGAAATTTACCAAACCGAACATACCAAGGGGCGCTCCGAAATGATCCATCTTGCTGTTGAACCACAATAACATCAACAGCTCCACCAAATGGATGAAATGGGGTGGCAACACTGTATACTCCTTGTGAAATCAAGCTCCCAACTCTTCCCACCAAACTCATCCTTCAATCACCCCACTACACTGACAATATCTGATAAACACTATCTAAAGTCTTGATGTTTTCCCTTTCCAATTGAAAACACCAAAAACTAATTATAAGTTACTCCCTCCACGACCAAACCCTACAGATTTCTTGATTATTGCTTTTTCTTCTACTGTGGTATCAGGATATCTGCATTTCATTTTCAAGTTCAATGTAAGAAGACATTCAAAAATTGTTACATAAAAGGAACCTTAAAATTAAACCAGTACAAAAGCTGTTGGAATTTGAAACTCGCCCATCCACAGAAAAGAATAAAGAATTTGAAACTGACCCATGAAATAAAAAGCTAAAAGAACCCATACCTCTGTTTGGCTACTAAGATAATAACACAAACGAGATTGAGAAACCATTTATCAACCAAAAGAAAACAAAGACTTCGGCTCCTTTTGGCCGCCGAACTCAGAACAGGCTTAGCAGTGCCACTCCGCATATGTTGCAATCCAAAAGCCGAAAAGCAAATTACGAAATGAGAAACTAACAGAGAATCCTTTCAAACAGATTCCTCATTTCAACAAACAAAGAGACTACAACTCGAAATCGATACAAACAACGCAATGAAGACTAGCACAAGAAACATTAAAAAAAAAACAACCTTTTCAAAAAAAAATGGAAGAAAGAAAGTAATTGAACTTGAACTGCTCTGACAGAACGATGAAAAGAAGATGATGAACTTACGGATTCGAAAATTTCCTGACAACCCACCAAAAAAACAAAGATTGTCGTTTTACAACCACACAGCTCAAAACGAAGTCAATTACGTACAAATATCAAATTTGGTCTCTTCTTCTTATCCGGGGTTTGGCTTCTCTGATGCTTGAAACTGTATATAAAATTCTTGACGCTTCGAAGTTTGGACTTTGTGTTGATAGGAAAAATTGACAGAGAAAATAGAAAAAAAAAATCCAAGCACAGAGAAGAGAAGAGTCACAGATCAACTTGGCTAAAGCAATAAATAGGTATTCCTATCTGTGACCATAGATATCTGGGTCTCATCTTTTGCTCAATAACGAGAATCTTTGCTTTGGTTACTTGTAAATCTTCGTTAAAATGAGGGTTAATTTGGGCATTTAGTTCGTCTACTTGTATGCCTCTTTCCTTAATTACGAGGATGAGCTTAACCTTAGTTTCTCTTTCCGTGTCTTGTCCATATGTCTGGTGGCCCACCTCATTTTTATTTATATGCATAAATAATATTTTATATATATTTTAATAATTATTATTATGTAATTAGACTCATATTTATCATATTATTTATTAAATAAAATAATTATTATTATTAAATAAAAAATTAAAATAATATTCTATCATCCACAAAATTTTGATATTTATAAAGTGATAAAAGGTTTAGCTTATTTTTAATTTAAAAACATATCATTTGAATATATTTTTTAAATATTTACGAATTAAAGCCACATATTTAGTATCACAAAAACTTAAATAAATTATTAAAAGTAATAAATTAAAATCCTCAATCAGCGCGATTAGTTCATTCTTAAAAATTTTGAACTGTTCAACTTGAATAACTCTTGATGTTAAAAACTATCAGTCGATCAATTTTCATAGATTAATAAATTCTTATAAAATAAAATAAATCAATTAATTTTCATTTAACAATCTTTTTTAATTAAATTTTTAATATTTTAATGAAGAAACAACGATCTCTTTCAATTGTATTTTAAATTTTTAATTTTATTTAATCATTAGTTAATTTTACGACGTTTAATACTTATTGAATTTTTAAAACCTTAAATATCTTGTTTTATCGGTTTAACTTTCGGTCTGTTTTAAAAATATTAACTAGAAAATTGACTTGTATAAATTAACTCAACCTTTTATTTCTTGCTCTTGCGATATTTATATGAGATTAATATGAACTTGGTTGTCACATTAAATGGGTCTAATAAGTCGTGTTATTTAACATCAAAGTCACACCAACCAATAATAACAAGCAAATTGAGCTTCAATCACATGGTCCTAACAACCTCTATGCAATTATTGTTGAAAGTAACGTAATTATAACTCCATTCCGTGAAGAATCTGATTTCATCTCAAACAATTAAATATATTTTTATTTAAAATATAAAAATCAAAAAAGTAAAAGTGGAGCCTAACAATTTCTTAATATTTCATAAATTAAACTTTTGCTTTTGTGAATATATATATATATACAAGTGGTACATACCTTATTACGTACCCAGGATCATACACAAAAGGGTAAAAATGAAAGAAATGTGGAATACCTGATTTTGACTCCATTCTGAGTTTCGAAGTAGTTTTTAATGCTGAAACGAGCTCTGATCTTTTCGGGACAGTTGAGGAAGTTGTTCACCGACACTCGATTTAGGTCATTCTACAGTTTTCTCAATACACAAGCTCTCGTAATGGGTCAGAGAACCGTATGCTTACGATTGATATAAGCAACTGTAGAAAACCTTAACCTTTATATAGTTTTCATATCGGACTTCCTCATCAAAAGACCGATATGGACCAAGTCTACACTAAAAGGGATTCATTTTCTACCCAAGCTTCGACCTATTAATCTAGATCATTTATTGAACCACTTTATTATTTTTATTTAGATCAAATTACGTAGCTTAATCGATAATTTATTAAAAGTTAAAATTATAATTAATAATTATCCACTTTATAAAAAAAAGACAAAATTATTCTTAAGGACATATATATATATATATATTATACAGAGAAAACAAGAAGCACCAACCAAAGGACAGAACAAATGAAACAGAGGAGAGGAAGCAGTTTCTACCAAACCGACCAAAGGGACTTGGCAGTAGGTAGAAAGAACCAACAATCTTTCTTACAGTAACAACTACTTCCCGGCGACCGTGAGTCACCCGCATGTGTTACACGTGATCAAGTTTAGCAGCTTTTTGAATTCTGCATGTTTTTTTGTCTTTTAGGCAGAGACTTTGGATTTTCTATACTACTATATATATATAGTCATTCGAAGCAACTTATTATTATGTATTAACTTATTACGAAACTATTCCATTTTTAAACTATTTTCCATTTTTTCTTGATTTAAAAAGAGTGGTTTTATGTAATAAACAACACTTCAAAAAAGTAGGTGCTATTTGGATAGTCTTGACATTATATGGAAGAAAAATAATTACAGCAACATCTAAAAGGCGAGGTTTAGTAAACGACAGAGAACAACCAATGATAGGATTGACAACACGAATAAAGGAGTTTCTTGTTAAATCTATAATCGTAACAAAAACTTATCCGATAAGGATGATGATTAGAATTCTACTTATTATTGTAGGTGTAACACGTAATGATATCTTAGTCATGTATTCCGAATCAAACGTGAAATGGCAAGAAACGAAGAAATGCGGAAAATATATGATTTCGATTTCTTAACTTCAAATGAGCTTTCCGAAGCCGAAACGAGCACGAATCCACCGCCGTCTTCACAGGAACTCCTCACCTGAATGCGATCAACATCTTTCTATTATTTTTTCAAAACGTAAGCTCTCTTAACGGGTCAGAGAATCCCTATGCTTACGATTGATATGAGCAACTGCAGGAGATCTTAACCTTTATATATAGCTTCTATATCAGACTTCCTCATCACAGGCTCGATATGGGTTCAGTCCATACTGATTGGGATCCATTTTTCACCCAGATTTCGACCCATTGATTTAGATCATTTATTGAGCCACTTTATTATCTTTATCCATATTAAATTACGTAACTTAACTGATAAGTTATTTAAAAACCAAAATTTGCAATTAAATATTGTCCAACTTTATGCGAAATTAAAAAAATGTCTAACAATCTCCCCCTTGGACAATACTTAATTGGAGTGTTGACACTAATTTAAAAACAATTTAAAAACTCGATTAAGTCACGTTACTGTATTAGTGACTAGTTTTTAAAAATAAAACATTTGATCCAAAGATAACAAAAGTTCATCATTCCGTCCTACAAGGCTTTCGATACCAAAAAGTATCAAATGCCTGTGTCATGTGCGACACAGATCCAATACAATCACGTATACGTAATACCTCACTAACATGAATGGGAAAATAGAGTGTGACAAACTAGGATGATACCTTTATGATCTAAATTATATCATCTTCGTTTATAGGTCTCAATTTCTCAAACTTTATGCTAAACCACATATGTTAAATTGCATTAGAGAAATCTTGTTTTCTCTCACCGAATGCTAAACAACATTAGAGAAAACTTGTTTCCTCTCACCAAATGTTACACTGCATTAGAGAAAACATTTATGTTCTCCAACTGAATGCTAAACTACATTAGAGAACCTTTATAGGATTAAAAACTTATATCCCCTTATGTTATGTGAGACTTTATAGTTATCCGTATAAAGCTGTATGCGTCTAAATGACATAGGTACAAAGTCAATCTGTATATATGCCCAATGACCTTTAAGTGCTTAAGATCGACACAAATCTTAAGACTTTTATATATATTATGACAATATACGATAACACGTATTACCGAGGATAAACGATGATCATCTTTATTGATGAACCATCATACCATCATAATACATCAAATGTATAAATGTACATGGAACAAACATAATGAACCCCTAACTAACAATGCCTAAAGACGTCAAAACACCAATACTGTGTACTTGTGTCACTAACACAAGTGGGCGAAGTCCTTTAATTAAAGAATCGACTATCATTTCCTCAGTCCTTAAATGCTCCAAATCTTAATGTCACCTTTTTGTATCAACACCTTTGTGACCAAATAATTGACCTTTAAATGCTAAGACCTGTGATATTCTTTGTTGTTATTAAACAACACAGCAAGAAGATTATCATAGTACAACCAAATGGGTCTAGCCACTGAATCAACCACAGACAAATCATAAATCAAGTTTCTGAGCTAAACCGTCTGTGAAGCAGCCCCATAGCATGCACTCTGTATGCATGATTGAGGAAGTCACTCGTATCTACTTGACACTTTTCCACGACATCGTATCATTTGCAAACTTAAAACATGTAACCTTAAGTGAACTTTCGATCATCCGGACACATAGCTAAATTTGAATCTGAATTCCCTACGAGGTTTAGTCTGTTGACTACGCTATATGTCAACATATAATTCTTAGTTCCTTTAAGTATCTTAACACTCGCTAGACTGCATTTCAATGGTCTACACTTGGATTAACCAGATATTGACCAAAAAGTCAAACAGTAAATGCAATGTCCCGCCTAGTACATAGTTAAGCATACATTAGGCTATCAACTGTACTAGTATACGGAACATTCCTCATAACCTCTCTCTTTACTTTATTCTTTGGATACTGTGCCAAACATTATCTCTCACAATGAGAGATAGGTGCTACGACAAGTTTATTGTTAACTGTATTAAACATTTATAACATATACTCAATGTATGCACTCTGTGAGAGCCCTGATGAATGTTGAGATCTGTCTTGGTGAACCTGAATTCTTAGGACAAAAGATGCTACGCCAAGGTCCTTCACATCAAAGTTCTTGACCAAAAGTTGCTTAACCTTATACAACATGGTCAAGTAATTTGACGTGAGTAATATATCGTCCACATGCAGTAATATCAAGATAATTTTGCTCCCCCTGGCTTCATAGTATAAGCATCTTTTAACTTTATTTTTCATGAAGCCGAAAGAGGTCATAACTTCATCAACTGTAAGGTATCACTTTCCGAAGTTTTGATGTAAACCTTATATTGATCTGCATAACGGGCAAACCATGTTAGTTCCATTTGGATCCTGAAATCCTTCAGGTTGTACCATATAGACCTCTTCATAAAAGTCTTTACTCAGGAAAGCAATTTTGACAGCTATCTGATGTAACTCTATATCATCATGAGCTACAATTGCCTTAATCACTCAAAATGTATCCTACGAGGATACGAGAGAAAAGGTAACATAAAGTCAGCCTTTCTCCCTAAGTGAAACATTAGGCAACTGAGAGAGCCCATAAGCCGCTGAACTTTATCCCGAAGTCTTTCATGGATTGCAACTTGTCATTCATTGTATCCCACCACACATCCACATTGAGTCCATAAACAGTTTCTATAAAACTAACTAGATTCGAAACATGTCTAATATTATAGTCCTATACACCTGATAGACTCTGTAATCAGATGGGATAGTAGGTCATCTCACTCTGGTGGATTTACCTAACTGCATTAGATCTTGTACCCCCAGGAACCACTTTGTGTATAGGTATGGATTTCTGTTCCTATACAGGCACAGTATAAAAACCTAGATCCATCGGATCTAACTGTATGAGTAGCGGGTACATGATAACTGTTGTATCTGCCCTGCTATCATTTGAATGGTCAAAAGGCCCACCATCATCATAAACATTGTATTCCAGAAACTTAGTTGTTTATGATTCCACTATTCTGGTCCCTCTTTCTATATAGTAAAAGCTGTAGCCTTAAAATGGTTGAGATATCTTACTAAATAGCAATGAGCGGAATGAGCATGCAATCTTTCTTTATAAGGATTATATTACCTCAGTAGGGCAGCCCCATACACGAATCTATGCAAGATTGGGTTTTCAAACTTCTAAATAATCAGGTAGAATAGCCCTGTTCCGCATCGACTTCTTCAAGTCCTGTAGGGTGCAGTTATACCTTTCGGCAATACACCAATTTGCTCATAACTACTCAGCATAGTGAATTAAGTCACTGTTCTAATTGATTCCAAATATCTAGCAAACGGACCATTTCAAATCCTAAAACACCATGTTTGCCATGATATTTTCCTCCACGGTCAAATCTGACTATCTTGATAAATGTTCCCTATTGGTTCTCAACCTTCAGTCTTTAAGCAAGAACACATAACTGTAATGAGAATAATCGTCAACAAATGTCAGAATACATTTAGAATTGCACAATGCAACTGTATAAGGTCTACCGATATCTTTATGTATCAGACTCAACAAGTCAAAAGCATAAGTTGACCTCAATATCCTTATTAGTCAACTTACCCTTGCAACAGTTAGCACATGTTCTTAGATCATCATAATCTAGAATTGAGAAATGCTTTCCTTGATCAATCTCTCAACCCTAGCTCCAGAAATGTGGCTTAAACTTTTATGACACACCATGTATGACTTCTCATTCATTAGGTTTCTTCATTTCATAGCTTGTTTAGCAAAATATGAAGAAGCATATATCTAATTCGGGGTAAGACACATTCTATACAAACCATATGATAAGAAAGTTGTATCATTATGTTTTGCATTAAACAACAACTATATAACAGAAGCATTAAATACAAAACATTAACCCTCTTTGTCCAAAATTGATTAAAATATCACATATAAAATGTATCGTGTAAAACTCAAATGAACCTTACAGCAAGGTTTAGTACATACATTCCCTATAGATATTACTTCTATTTTTTCATTGCTGTGAACCATCAGTTTCTCCTTCCCTTTATTTGGCTTTATCCTAGATATGAACCCCTACATCGTGAAAGCACCTTGATCAGGTGCTCTACTATATAGCCACCAAATATTTAATGCGACTATCATAAATTAGATTTATAAATTAATAAGCCAAGGAGTTACCTGATGGTCGCAGTCTTTCCTTCTAGGCCTTATACTGCTGGCTTCCTTGTGTCATGCGGACCTTTACCAGCACTGGTTTGATCAACATCAGCACATGGAGAAGATTTGAACTTTCTACCTTTGAACTTAGCGAGCTTTATCTTTGCCTTCCCTTTGTATTGAAACCAGTCAGGGTTTTAATGGTGACACTGATTTTGTTGACCGAAAAGGTGACTACAAAATAACAATGTTTCAATTATCACAAATGTAGGATAACAGCGATACTCAAAGCCGTTGAATAGTATCTTTACTGAAAATTCGATCACACATATTATGAAATACCTTTGGGTTGAATACATAATATATGCAATTAGACCTCCACATAAAAGCGATCAGAGTACAAACTATCAACTTTCATAATACTACCACCTTTGGGTGAATAGATTACTTGAGCAACATCTTTCCTCCATCTAATGCCTTTATGCACATCTTAAAATGTTATATAAGGCCAACACCTTTGGGCAGGATAACCAAATATAAAATCAGAGACATCCTCCAACATGTAAGTAGAACAATTCAAAATACTGACTTGAAAGGCCATTTTGGTGACTACATCCTTATCAACACTCAAAAAGTCCACAAACACAAGAGATACGTCTTTATGTTATCCTCACATTCTTTATGGGCATATGGTATGCGACAAGGTAA
Organism: Erythroxylum subrotundum; assembly: GCA_027563845.1. NCBI lineage: Eukaryota > Viridiplantae > Streptophyta > Magnoliopsida > Malpighiales > Erythroxylaceae > Erythroxylum > Erythroxylum subrotundum. Next base: position 24,080,609 of record JAOQMQ010000004.1, on the reverse strand, counting down.
CATCAATAAATGCAAAAATCTAAATGCACAGTCTCATTGGCACACACTCGTGCTGAAGACATTCTCTGAAAACTTCATTTGAGACTTTCGCAAAGAAAAATCTCAGTAGAGCGATTATTGTGCATCACTGGACACTGAATCGATCACCCGAGACATTAAAACCTCATATATCTCCTTTATGGCAAGTTCGTTGCACAAATATTCACTAAAAAATGGCTTCAAAATGTCTCAATTCCTTTTTCAAGTAACTATCATGCGATCCCGAACATGAACATGAGACCTGAGACCTGAGACACGAAAACTTAAAGTATCTCCCTCATGTGATGTCCGAAGCATGAAAATTCACCCGAAATTTGATTAAGAATGCCTTAATTCCTTTTCCTAGAGTTAAATTTTAATTTATTACTAATGTAATAAATCCAAAAAAATGGAAAAATTCACTTTATAAATTTCTCAGACCCGAAAACTGAGCCAAAACACCCCGGGACACCCTTACGGGAAATATGAAATTTTTGTGTGTTTTTTTTAAAATTACTGTAGCTGCTAATGTCAATAGTGCGTCAACGCACTGTAGCGCTGACGTCATCTGCGGGTGGAGAGGTGCGGCGCATGCTGCCCAGTGACGCGTCTCAATAGTGTTCAGCGGGTGCGTTGCACGCACGACATTTGGCGCGACACTGTCCACCCACGTGTCGACCTCGTGTCTGGCGTGCAGGGCATGTGCCAGACATACCGCTCCGTGGGATTTACTGTTCACCCTTCGGGCACGTATGGCACATGCTCCCGACGTCTCCGTCGCCCTTGTCAGAAAATGGTGATTTCCAGAGAGTTTCGGGTTGAGTTTTTGCGCTCCCGAGCTTATTTTCACCCCACTTTTCAAGGCTAAACACATGTATACTACTTTCATGCAATAAAAAATCGAGAAACAGAAGTTTATTCTCCGAAAACCTTATGGAGAGAAAAACTGAAAAAACTTCTTTTTTTACCACCCGATCACATCACCACTCTAATACCACGTGTAACATGTGGCGATACCTTAGTTACATATCCCAGATCAAACGTAAAAGGGCAAGAAACGAAAAAATGCAAAAAAACCTGATTTTGGTTCCACAACTTCAAACGAGTTTTCTGAAGTCGAAACGAGCGCGATTTATCGCCGTCTTCACGGGGACTCCTCACCGAAACTCAGTCAATGTCTTTCTACAGTTTTCTCAAAACGTAAGTTCTCGTAATATGTCAGAGAATCCTTATGCTTACGATTGATATGAGCAACTGTAGAAAACCTTAACTTTTATATATAGCTTCCATATCGAGCTTCTTTATCACAGGCTCGATATGGGTCTGGTCCACACTGATTGAGATCTATTTTTCACTCAGACTTCTACCCATTGATTTAGATCATTTATTGGGCCACTTTATTATTTTTATTCGGATCAAATTGCGTAATTTAACCGATAAATTATTTAAAAAGCAAAAAATGCAATTAAATATTGTCTAATTTTATGAAAAATTACAAAAATGTCTAACAGTAAGATCGTAGATATTTATCACATTTCTTTGAAATGATGATGAGATGACCTTTAGCTCAAATGACATTATTGTTCATTAGTATAGAACATTAGAAATGTAGAATGTTATCTTATGTCGATCATTTGAGTCAATTCTTCATGACTTTTTAAAATTATTAATAATTCTCTTACAATTTTAATCTCGTCGATTAATTTCCAAGGTTTTAAAAACCAGATCGGACCGTTCGGTTCGACCAAAAAATTTGGACCGGTCAGTAGTCCGATTCGATTTCACTTAATAACCTTTATGTATAAAAAATAACCAGTTCAAATACTTTTCGGTCTCCGGTTCAGGTCCGACTGGTTTTAAAACCTTGTTTCATAGTTTGGCGACTTCTTTCTCCCACCTAACGTGTAGAGCTTCTTGATAGGACGTGCTTTTCCGGATTCGACACTTTGGGTTTCCAACTTACGAGTTCTTTCACCCACGTCGAGACTTTTGTGGTTTAAGTAAATCAATATTCTTAAT
>JAOQMQ010000004.1:24028491-24043545 GCA_027563845.1 Erythroxylum subrotundum | reverse complement strand
ATCTTCATTTCCATGCTCCAAAGATGAGTCATAAATTTATTGCAATAAAAATGCTCACGGTGGAACAACTAAAAATCTCTGGCAGCCCCAAATCTCTGCACTCTATGTTTTTTTTCTGTATCTCTCGTGTTGTTTGAATCAACTCCCAACTGTCTTTCTTTGTGTTCTCTGTGCCTGCCCTCTCAAAACTGTTCTCCTTCTTTTTTTTGTTGCTGCTTTAAACGCTTTAAAACTGATGCCCCTCCCATCATGCGTGCGTCTCTCCATGTTTCAAACCCTTCTTTGTCTTAGCCTCCACTGCTTGCGATTCACTTAGGTCTGCGCAGACCTCCCTGTCTGCTGTGGCTTTTTCTGCGTCAGTGTAAGCGTTGATGAAGCTGCTTATTTTCCTCTTATTTGACGTCTAGATCAGCCAATTTTAATTTGTCTTCTTATGGAGAAAGCTCTCCTCTCTTTATGCTGGAACGCACGCCTATTGGCTGCGCCTCCCATCTATCTCTTGTGCGTTGATTGATATCAAGAGGACTATCGATTGATTGGAAATGCTCTTGCTGACTCACAATTTAAATCCAATTGATGTTGCTAACATGTCTTGTTGTCCTTTACCCCATGCTTGATTTGCGTTAACGTGAGAGTGCCTTTTATCACTGTTGCTCCACGTTCCAGCCTGGCTTGATTTCAAGTTTAAACGCACAGCTCAATCCTTTGCATCTGTCCCACACGTGTTACAAGTCACGCTCTCCACTGTGCTTGATCTGATTTTCCTGCTGGTCCCTCATGTCATCCATTGTAGCGTTAAATAGCTTCCTCTCTTTGACGCCTCATGCTGACACGTGAATTGCTGTCAACATACTTCAAATTGACGACAACTTCTAGCCCCTTTTTCGTGTCCACTTGCCTTCTCTTTTGCGTCAGTCTTGTGTTTAATTGCAACCTGCCTTTGCCGTATCCTCTGATTGTTTAATTCCTGTGCGCTAACCTTTAATTCTGCTGTTGCTTGCATTCATCCAATTAAGCCTTGATGTCCTCCACTTTAATCACCACCTGTTGCATGACCTAATCCACGCCTGCTGTGACTTTTCTTGTGTCCTCACGTAATAACCAACGCTAATTCTAACTGTTGGTCCATGTTACTAACGCTACAGCCCTCAAGCCTTTAATTCATTTGCTGTTCAGCGTGCCTCCTTGATTGCGTTTTCTCCTGTGTTGATTCCTTGGCAATTAAAATGTATCCCTTAATTCATTGTTGCGTCCACTGTGTTGTAATTCAAAATGCATGCGTCTGTCAAACTTTCCTCCTATGCTTGTTGATTTCTTGTACAACACCATATATGATTGGGAAATTAAGATGCTTTTATTTTATTTTATTTTTCTTCTTGCTTCAGACAAGCAAAAATAAGTCTTCAGAAAACTGATCCAAATTTTATGCCTTTGACTCGCTTTAATTTCTTTGCTCTCAAATTGTACCTAAAATCAAATATGAATTAAAGTGAGTATTTTAAACATTTTTTATATCAATAATTGCTAAGTGAAAATAATTAAAAATATCAACAATTAAGCACATATCAAAGGAAGACACTTCTCTTTTGATTAATTGAAAACAATTCTCTTGTGAGTTTGTGAGTTTATCGCTCTCAAGTCTTACGTTCGATTTTCGAACACTTTCGAACTTATCGAAGGCGTGATTATCCTTCGTGGCGTTCAACTCTCGAGGGTTCTTCAAACCACATCTTTTCGAGTCTAAGGTTTCATATACCTTAGATTCTTAAGTTGTGTTTCCAGTCTATCTCCTGGACGTTAGCTTTCTTGGGGATATTATCCATTTATTTTTTTCCGCGTCAATTGGTATAAGAGAGAATTTCTAACCACCGGTAAGCTATCTTTTTGTTTGTCCTTTTATTTTGTTGATTTAAAAAAACAAAACAAAAAATAAAAACAAAATCATCCTTTACTCTCTTGATTCATGTCTACTCCTCATTTGTTCTCTTGATTCACATCTACTCCTCCTCTACTATCTCAACAGTGTCAATAACAATTACTTCTCTCTTTTAAACCTTGTTATCACCATAGTTAATATTCCCTCATGAATTGTTATTAAAAAAATCCTTTTCAAGTCTGATCCTTTTATTTTCCTTTGCTTTTTCGTGAAATGTTATTTGTAAAAAAAACAAAAAATTTTATGTTCACGACTTCTATTGCTCACTTTTCGCAGTTTCAGCATTATCATATATCTTCTATTACTTGTGCTGTGAATTGTTGTCCAAAACAAAATTTCTATTTAATCTTGATTCACTTTCTTTGTGACCCTTTGTTATTCCAATTATCTTCATTATTACTCCTGTGAGTTATTTTAAAAAAAATTCTTATCGTTTTATTGTATTTCCAAATTGAAATCCTAACCTCTAATTCTTGAATTGATCCTTTTTTACCCTTTCCTACAATATTACCCCAATTATTGAATTAGACGAGTGCGGTCATTGCTTGATTGAGTTTGTTGAGTTCGAAGATTAAACTGAGAAGTGAGGGCACTGAGAGGTAAAAGGCAGAGTGTGTGAGTCTAGTATCGGGTAAAAGTCGTTGAGCGTAAACACGAGTCAAATTCTTTTTGTCACGAGAGGACACTAGCACAATTGCACATATGGCTGATAACACAAGTAATAATACCAGACTATTGGAGCAAAACCAAGCTTTATTCACTCAAATACAACAGTTGCAAGAGATGGTAAGAGGATTGGCTGTGACATTGACAGAACAGGATAATCGATTGGCTAGGATTGAGGGTGGAAGGGTAGCAGCCCAAGGTGGGGGAAACAGTGAGAGAAATAACGCGGGAGTTAGGGGTGTGATGGTGACTGCACATGGGGAAGGAGATGGGGATGTTGATGATGAATGGGGAAGAGAGTACAATTGGGTTACAAAAGATGATGGGAGAGCTCGATGGGGAAATAGGTGACCTAGGGGTGGGTGTAGAGATCGAGGAGAATTGGATGGTAATCGGGGGAGCATAAAATTAAATCTACCCACATTCTAGAGTAAGAGTGATCCAGAGGCCTATCTAGAGTGGGAAAAGAGGGTGGAGCTTATGCTCGACTGTCATAGGTTCTCAGAGGAGAAAAAAGGTGAAGTTGGTAGTTACTGAGTTTACAGTCTATACGTTAGTTTGGTAGGATCAATTAGTTAATGGTAGGAAGAGAAATCGGGAGAGGCCGATAGAGACGTGGGAAGAATTAAAGGTTGTCATGAGAAGGAGATATGTCCCTAGTCACTATTATAGGAGATTTATCGCAAGTTTCAGACTTTGACTCAAGGAAATCGAAGTGTGGATGACTATTTTAAGGAAATGGAGGTGAATATGATTCAGACTAACATTGAGGAGGACCAGGAGGCCACTATGTGGTTAAACTATACCATTATGTGGAGTTGGAAGGATTGGTGTGGGGCGAGGAAGGGTTAGATAAGTTAGGTTGGAAGAGTAAAGGGGAATCGTCAAGAGGGAAAGAAGAATTGATACAAAAGTACAAGGATAAAGGAGAGACTATACAAAAGCACAAGGAAAAGATGGGAACCACATCTTCTAGGAATTGGGACATTATGTTCTTCAAATGTCAAGGGTGGGGCACATAGCTTCTCAATGCCCCAATAAGAGGACAATGGTGAATAGGAATGGGGTTATTGAGACAGAAGATGAGCAAAGTGATGAAGACAAGATGCCAGAAGCAGATGATGAGGCCTATGAGGATGATGAAGATTCAGGACTAATGGTTGTCTTGACAACTTTGGTGTCTAGGAGAGCTTTTAATACTCGAGCACAGGTGAATAAGGCAAACTTGCAGCAAGAAAATATTTTTCATACCAGGTGTCTTGTGGGAGGAAAGCCTCAGAGTATGATTATTGATGGAGGTAGTTGCACTAATATGGCCAGTGTATCTTTTTTTTAGAAGATGGGGTTACCATTGATCAAACACCCTAAACCTTATAATTTACAATGGCTCAATGACAGTGGTGAGGTCAAGGTGAACAAACAGTTGCTAGTAGAATTCACTATTGGGACTTATACCGATAAGATTTTATGTGATGTAGTTCTAATTTAAGCAACCCATATTTTATTAGGAAGGCCTTGGCAGTTTGACAAACGAGCCAAGCATGATGGTTACAAGAATCGGTATAGCTTCAAGATGGACGACAGGCCGATTATATTAGGGCCTTTAACACCTCAGCAGGTCTATGAGGACCAAGTTAAGTTGAAATAGGAGGCAGATGAGCGATTACAAAGAAAAAGTATTGAGAAAGTGAGTGTAAAAGAGGAAGAAAGTTTGATTGGCAAAACGAGAGGGGGAAAAAAAGAAAAAGAGAAGAAGGAGAGTACGAAAGGAAAGAGTTTCTTTACAAAGAAGGGTGAGATTATAAGGGCCCTATGGGAAAACCAACAATTAATTTTGTTGGAATACAAGGGGGCTCTCCTTGCTCTTAATTTGACTAACAATTCCCTCCCTAGTTTGGTTGTTTCTTTATTACAGGAGTTTACGAATGTGTTTCTCAAGGAGATACCTAGTGGGTTACCACCCATTAGGGGAATCGAACACCAGATAGACTTTGTACCCAGGGCTGCTATTCCAAACTGACCAGCCTATAGGAGTAACCCTGAGGAGACAAAGGAACTTCAAAGGCAGGTAGAGGAACCTATAAGCAAAGGGTACGTGAGGGAAAGCATGAGCCCATGTGCTGTACTCATCTTGCTCGTGCCTAAGAAAGATGGAACTTGGAGGATGTGTGTTGATTGCAGAGCCATTAATAGCATAATGGTAAAGTATTGCCATCCTATTCCAAGGTTAGATGATATGTTAGATGAGCTTCATCGGGCTAAAATTTTTAGCAAAATAGATTTAAAAAGTTTCTATCATCAAATCAGGGTGAGAGAAGGGGATGAATGTAAAATGACATTCAAAACAAAATATGACTTATATGAGTGGTTAGTTATGCCGTTTGGTTTATCAAATGTAACTAGTACTTTCATGCCGTTAATGAATCATGCCTTGCGTAACTTCATTGGTAAATTTGTGGTGGTATATTTTGACGACATTCTTATTTATAGTACATGCATAGAGGTTCACATTGGACATTTGAGAGAGGGGTTGAATGTACTTAGAGGAAAAACTTTACGCTAATATTCAAAAATGTCATTTTTGCATAGATAAAGTTGTTCTCCTTGGATTTGTTATGAGTCATAATAGAGTGGAGGTGGATGAGGAAAAGGTAAGAGCGATTAAGGAATGACCCACACCTAAAAGCATAACAGAGGTAAGAAGTTTTCATGGGATGACTAGTTTTTATCGCAGGTTTGTTAAAGATTTTAGCACACTAGTTGCTCCCATAACTGAAGTAATAAAGAAAAATGTAGGATTTAAGTGGGACAAGGCGCAGGAAATAACTTTTAATTTGATTAAAGAAAAATTGTGCTCTACACCTATTCTAGCTTTACCTGATTTTTCTAAGACTTTTGAAATTGAATATGATGTGTCAGGAATAGGTATTGGTGTTGTTTTAATGCAGGATAGGAGACCCATTATGTAATAGCCCGTTTCTACACTTAGGGATTTGGCTAGCTACATAAGTCATATTCTATGAGAATACATGAGGTGCATTACATTTGCATGTATTATATTTGCATAAATACATGAACTATGATTCAGAGACATTGTAAAAATAGTATATGCACTCATTTGACATATCCGGGGGTATGAAAGATCTTAAATGATTATGATGTAATTGTGTGTCGATTATGCCTTGAAGTTTGTTCTGGATGGATTATAATTAGTGAATTGAGAATTTATTGTTACAATTGAGTGATTGATAAGGGGATATGTGTGCATCTACTCTAAGAAAATGTTAAAGGATAAGACAAAATGATACATAAGAATATAGGTTGAATGAACCTATGAAATGGTGACATGTGGCATTATTAATAAAGTGACATGTGGCATTATTAAATGAGTGACAAATGGTGGTATATTTGCATGACATATGGCCTAGTGATTAAGTGACAAATGGACTAGTTATAGATTGACAATTGGTAATGTAAGAGGAAGACACATGACTTGGCTATCTATTTGATAAGCGGCAAGACATGTGTCCCACCTCTCTACCATGCATTTGTAACCCATGAATTTTACACTTGAAAGACCATCTTTCTTCATGTTTTTGGTCTTATGTTCTCTCCTTCATCCCCTCACCAACGACATGCCCACACAACCTCCCAAAACTCTTGAGTTTTGTCAAATTTTATAGCCTTCATCTTGTATTTAGAAACCCTTCGCATTCCATCTTGTTCTTGGAGTATGCTTGAATGCTAGAGAGACTTGCTTAGCTTGTTAATTGAGGAGACATTAGGTTCAGCAAGTAAGTAATTGATTGCCCTATTATGTTATATATGAGCATAACATGCATGAAGATTGTTTAAGGGTGAATTGAGATGAATTGCATATAGGTTTGATGATGAGATGTGCTTAAAACTTGATGCATGAATTGGTTTTTTTCTTGATGTATGGAAATCCTAGGTTATGGATTGTTATAAGGATCAATTAGACTGAGAATTGAAGTATCTTTAAGGTATAATTGAGGTATAATTGATGAACTATCATGAAGGTGTCAAAATTTGGAAGAAAAGTTGAAGGAAAATGAAGGTGAAATTTTCGGTTCACCTATCCCACGATCGTGGGAATTGTATGGTTCCTTCTCATGATCGTGAAAATGCTTAGCAGAGAGGAAAGTTTGTGTTTTGTTTTCTTGTTGGATCATATAAGGATAAGACACTATACATCGGTGTAATTAGACTTGATTGGGGGTTAAAATGAACTTAGTTGATGTTGAATCAATTGGTTAAGTGTTTGATGAGTTTATGTTGATAATTGATGTTATAACTTAAGGATTGAATTGTTTGATATCAAGGTATATGAAATTGAGAAATATGAGTTGTTAATCATATAAAGATGTCTTTACGAATGCAAATGTGATTCAAAGGATATAGGTAATGAATTAGGCATGATTGAATGAGATTTGGGAAATTTTGTAAATATAATGCTAGAAAAAGACTGGTGAATGTATGATTGATAAATTGAGAGTAACCAAACTTACTTAAGGCATAACCTAATTGCAAACAAGATATATACAAGCTATGATGAACGAATGAGTAAGACTTATGAATAAGGTTACATACCTGGAATAGTCAATTGAGCATGCAGCGAACATGACACATTAACGAACATGACACATTAACATGCATATGATTGAGTATTCATTTGTTAAATAAGTTAATAATGTGTAAATATTCGTGTATTGCATGATACGGATGCTCAAGTAGATCGTCAGCATCCAGATATTGCCAGATTGTCAAGGCAATAGCTTATTGGAGCGTACTGTGAGTAACCTAGATGTGTGATCTCAATTAGATGTGTGCTTCAGTTTGAATTGTTTTTGTTTAATCCTTATATCTGTATATATTGAAATGATTTAGATATGATTGTGACATTGATGATTCCGGACAATTGATTGTCCGAGGAGTTTGATATTTGGGACTGTATTGAGAGTGTTTGTGATTTGAATGTGAATAAGGAAAATGAATTCTCAACTATATGTTGAATACTGGACATAGATTCGATGAATTGTGGTAATTGAATGTGTTTCTTGACTGAAAGTGTTTGATGATATATTATGTTAAAATGTTGCACTTCATTACATGAATATGTATGTTCACGTAAAGAAATTGTGACCAGAGTAGCCAACGTGAAAAAAGCTTTAAGCTCAGAAATATGCACACAGAGCCACAAGCTTAATGATTAATCAGTCCAGTATCCACAATGGGTACGGGACAGTATCTGAAATGAGCCTAGTATCTGCAACAGATACGGGACAGTTAAATAGCGCTCGGTTACAATAGAAATAAAAATGAAAGTGGAGTCTCATGTGCATTTGCATATACATATCCTTACATGTATCTTGAAAATGATTGGAAAGAACCATTGATTTGTGTTGAATAGTGATATGAAATACTTGTGTATATGTTGATAATATGAATGATTAAGATGAGTGATGTGATGAATGAGAATTGATTTTGAATAATGTGATATATTCCTAAAGTTGGTTCTATACTCGTGATATTTGTGTTTTGACATGAGTGAGCACATCGATGATGGTTCACTCACTGAGTTTGCAAACTCATCGAAATTGCAACATTAATTTTCAGGTATTGGGGTAACTAAGCTTTTAAGGCAATCTATTAGCAGCCTAGTATTGTCCGTTTTGGAACCAAGAATGGCTCAAAGTCTGGTCAGCTGATTTTGAAGCATCTAGTCAGATTATTTTGGTCTAGTACCCAGTTTTATGTTGTACACGTTGTATAGAGCTGTGAACTTTCACATGTTATGTATTGTATAAACGTGAATTTTGAGTGTAATGAATGCTTATGTTTGTGAATCAAACGTAAAGAATCTCAGATGTTTTAGTAATGTAAATACATGGATTATAGAATGTAATGACAATGTAAGCTTATGACTATGAATGAAATGAGGAAACCTAGTTCTTTCAAATGCTTATGTTCTATATAATGCCATGATAAGTCGACATGACTGCTCTAACATGCCGCTTCCGTGACGTATGTGCTCGGATATTCTCTGGAATGTCTCTATATGCTCTGTGAGTGTGGTATGTTACACATTGTGTACTTCGGTGAGAAATTCAACAGGGCACCACTCAATTATCTTACCTACGACAAGGAGCTCTATGTCCTCGTTAAAGCATTGGAGACATGGCAACACTATTTATGGCCAAAGGAGTTCGTGATTCACACTGATCACGAGTCATTAAAGCACTTAAAGGAATAAGGCAAGCTGAATAAAAGGCATGCCAAATGGATGGAATTCATCAAGGCCTTTCCATTTGTGATCAAATACAAACAAAGTAAGGAGAATATGGTAGCAGATGCCCTATCTCACAGGTATGCCTTAATTACCACTTTGAGTGCCAAATTTTTAGGATTTGAATTTGTTAAAGAATCGTATAAGAAGGATCCTGATTTTAATGATATATTTGTCGCATGTGAGAAGGGGACAGTTGATCAATTTTATAGGATGGATGGGTATTGTTTAGAGAAAATAAGTTGTGTATACCCGTTTGTTCAATTAAGGAATTATTGGTTAAGGAAGCCCATGGGGGTGGTTTAATGGGACACTTTGGGGTACAAAAGACTTTAAGTGTGCTTATAGAACATATTTATTAACGTAGGATGAGACGTGATGTGGAAAAATTTTGTACAAATTGTGTCACTTATAAGAAAGCTAAGTTTAAAGTGTTAGCCCAGGGTTTGTACACACCTTTACCCGTACCCGATGAACCTTGGATAGATATTTTTATGAACTTTGTATTGAGTTTCCTAAAACAAGCAAGGGGAAAGATTTTATTTTTGTGGTAGTCGATCAGTTTAGTAAAATAGCGCATTTTATTCCTTAACATAAAACTAATGATGCAACCCACATAGCAGATTTGTTCTTTAGGTAAGTAGTACGTCTTCATAGGATTTCTAAGACTATCATGTCAGATTGAGATGCTAACTTTCTTAGTCATTTTTTGAAGGTCTTATGGGGGAAGTTGGGAACTAAATTACTATTTTCTACCACATGTTACCCCTAAACTGACGGTCAAACCAAGGTACTTAACTGGACTCTATCTCAATTACTTCGTGCCATTATAAGGAAAAATCTTAAGAGTTGGGAAGAGTGTTTACCTTTTGCTGAATTTGCATATGATAGAACTATACATTCGTCTACTGGTTATTCATCTTTTGAAATTGTGTATGGTTTTAATCATTTGTTCCTATTGGACTTAATGTCTTTACCTGTTGATGAAATGACTAGTTTAGATGGCAGGAGGAAGGCATAATTAGTGAGGTCACTTTATGAGAAAGTGAAAGCTCAAATTGAGAAGAAGAATACACAGTATACCAGTCAGGCTAACAAGGGACAATGTAAAGTTATGTTTGAACCAGGTGATTGGGTGTGGTTCCATATATGTAAAGAGAGGTTCCCAAACCAGAGGCAAAATGAGTTACAACCACGAGGGGATGGATCGTTTCAAGTCGTTGAAAAGATCAACGGCAACGCATACAAATTAAAGCTCCCAGGTGAGTACAATGTATTGTCCACTTTCAATGTTAGTGATTTATCTCCTTTTGACGCAGGTGTTGATTCGTGGACGAATCCTCTTGACGAAGGAAGGGATGATATGAACAAGGACAAAATAAGGCAACGGGACCCTCTGCATGTGCCAGTTGGACCAATAACCCGAGCTCATGCTAAGAGAATTAAGAAGTCGATGGCAGGGTTGATTCGGGAGATTCAAATGAAGAGTTCGAGTATTAAACCGAAGGAGGAGGTGTCCCATTACGTCAGTTGGACCATTATAGCAAGCGCGGACTAAGAGCGGGAATAAATTTGGCAGAGAATCAAGCTTAAAAAGAAAATTATCCCAAATACTGCTCTTTGAATTAATTTTCCTATTTAGTCTTTAAACCATGTTCTTAATTAATTTAAATATTTTACCTTATATGGCTAGGCATACTCCTATACTATAAATACCTTTTTCCATTGTAAGGAAGACACTTCTCTTTTGATTAATTGAAAATAATTCTCTTGTGAGTTTGTGAGTTTATCGCTCTCAAGTCTTACATTCGATTTTCGAACACTTTTGAACTTATCGAAGGTGTGATCACCCTTCGTGGTGTTCAATTCTCGAGGGTTCTTCAAACCGCATCTTTCTGAGTCTAAGGTTTCGTATACCTTAGGTTCTCAAGTCGTGTTTGCTGGGTCTTAGAGATTTCCGATCTATCTACTAGACGTTAGCTTTCTTGAGGATATTATCAGTTTATTTTTTTCCGTGTTAGTTTGTGGAAGGACACCAAAAGAAGCATGAAGTGGGAACAAGCCAGATGTTTCTCACTTACAAGTATTTGTGTGTGTTGCCTATGCCTATATACCTAACGAAAAAAGGAAGAAGTTAGACGACAAAAGTCAGAAATGCGTCTTCATTGTCTATAGTGATGTGACAAAGGGTTATAAATTGTATAATCCAGACATTAAGGAGGTTATCATAAGCAAGGATGTCCGATTTGTTGAAGATAAAGAATGGCATTGGAATCAGAACAATGATAAGACTAGTAGTGTTATCGTTAGTGAAGCATCAACAAATGGAGCATCTTCAAGTCATGTTTCCACGTCATCACCATCACCGGTCAATACCCCTTCTAAAATAGCATATGCAAGACCATCAAGTCATCCTTAACAGACTCACGTAATAGCAGTACGATTGCAAGATTATGTGTTAGGCAGAGATGATGACAATGATGATAAGTTAAATGATGATACCTTGTCAAGTTTTTGTTTATTTGCAGATTGTGATCCAATTTCTCTTGACGATACAGTAGCAGATGAGAAATGGATCCAAGCCATGAAGGAGGAGATCCGATCTAGATACTTGGGAGCTGACTTCTCTGCCAGTTGAAAAGAAGCCAATAGGATTTAAATAGGTGTACAAAACAAAGTATAGACCCAATGGTGAAGTTGATCACTATAAAGCAAGATTGGTGGTTAAAGATTACAATCAAAATCCGGGAATAAATTACGTTGAAGTTTTTGCTCCAGTTTCAAGAATGGACACAGTTCGAATGAGTTTATCTCTTGCTGCCCAAAATAAATGGAAAGTTCATCAAATGGATGTTAAATTAGCTTTTCTGAATGGAGTACTTCAACAAGAAGTCTATGTGGATCAACCGCCTGGTTTTGTTAAGAAAGGAGATGAGAACAAAGTCTACCACCTTAAGAAAGCCTTGTATGGCTTGAAACAAACACCTTGTGCTTGTTATTCTCGTATCGACACATACTTACAACAAGATGGCTTCTATAAATGTCCTCACAAGCACACTTTATATGTCAAGTTGAAGGTGAGTGGTGAAATTTTGATGTTGTATTTATACATAAATGACCTCATATTTACTGGGAATAGTGAGTTGATGTTTACAGAGTTTAAGAACTCCATAGTACACCAGTTTGAGATGACAGACATAGGATTGATGTCTTACTTTCTCGGCATTGAAGTGCAACAAACTAGTGACAACATATTTGTTTGGCAAAAGAAATATTCCACTAATATCTTAAAGAAATTCAAGATGGATAAAGCTTCCCCAATTCATACGCCTGTTGCAGAACGTGGTGAGATGAAGAAAGAAGGTAGCGAAGAACTTGTCGATCCAACCTACTTAAAAAGTATAGTGGGAAGTCCACGTTATTTGACATCCACTAGGTCTGACATTGTTTATGGAGTTGGGCTCATAATTCGTTTCATGGAGAAACCATGTCAATCACACTTGCAAGCCGCAAAAAAGATTTTGCGTTATCAAAATGGAACACGAGATCATGGAATATCCTATGCCCATTCTGATTCTTTTAAATTATTGGGTTACACAGATAGTGACTAGGCAGGTGACATTGAAACACGCAAAAGTACTTTTGGATATGTTTTCTATCTGGGAAAATTAGTCATCTCATGGTCTTAAAAAAAGCAACAAGTGGTAGCTGTTACGGTTTAATTGTCCCACATCGGTAATGAAAGAGACCGATGTGAGGTTTATAGGCTTATGGGCTCTCTCACTCTTCAAGCCTGTAACAATTGGTATCAAAGCTAACACCATTCCTTTAAGTTCTAGTGCCACGTCTACGGGTCAGGACGCCGACATTGCAGTGTTCACTCGGGGCTAGAAAAGGTCTAACGTACAGCCAATCCGTCGGTGCCTGGGCTGTGAAACAAGGTGGGATGTTACGGTCTAATTGTCCCACATTGGTAATAAAAGAGACTGATTTAGGGTTTATAGGCTTATGAACTCTCTCACCTTTCAAGCTAGCTTTAGGGTTGGTTCTCCCATAAGACCTGTAATAATCTATCAATAACGGAAGTTAAGTATATTGTAGTAGCATCAGCAGCGTGTTAGGCAATTTGGCTACGCAAGATGCTAGAGGATCTGAAGCATAATCGATTTGGTCCAACGTGTATTCAGTGTGACAACGAATCAACTATGGCAATAGCAAAGAATCCTGTGTATCATGGAGATATAAGTTATCACTTTATTAGGGAATTCATAAAACAAGGAGAAATCAAATTTCAATTTTGTTGAACTTAAGATCAAGTTGCAGATGTTAAGACAAAGCCTTGAGTTGCAGATGTTATGACAAAGCCCTTGAAGACTTAATTATTTGAGCAGTTCAAGATAATGCTGGGAATCACCTGTTCTGACTGCGAATGAAGACCAAAGATTCAAGTTTGAGAAGGAGTATTGAACTAGCAAACTTGAACGAAAGAGTTATTATTAGTTTACGTTATATAGAAATTAATTTAGCAAACTTACTTTTTTAAGCGGTTATAATTTAGAAGCAATTGTAATCGTTTTGTTTGGTTTTAGGATGTTATATAAGGAGGCTTATCAAAAGCATAAAACAGAGTAATACAGAGAGCATTTTATTCTATAAATTCTCTCCACTCCTTCTCCTACAATGAAAACACTCTTACACACGTGAAAGCTGCTAGTTTTGTTGTGCTTGGTAGCTGAGAATATTGAATAAGATGCCTTGGCTCACACCACAGGCCTTTAAGTGAAGATACCTGACTTTTTGATGCTTTTCTAAAGCAAAAGAAGATTCGAATTGTGCAGGTCCTTAAGGTCGGTGGAAAGGTATTCACGATCATATGTCATCGGAGAATAGTCAGAGATTAGAATCGATTTTTTTTCTTCTTTTTATTTGCAATAAAGACACTAAATAGAGTTGTCCCAAAGGCAGGTTCTTGATCTGGCAAGCAACCAGGTGCTATGCTATGCCTATAAACAGCCACTTTCATTTCTCTTCTCAACGATCACCTTCAATTATCATTGTAACATGTCCTTTCCATCTTCCTCATCGTAGTTAATATATGCACTTGGATGACTTTTTCATTACATGGACGAGCCTCAAGACTACCAACTACTCCAGTCTTTTTGGAGACAGTAGTATATTTGCTGCAACTTATGAAGATTGCCCTTCATCGACCTCGTACCCTCATCTCGTACTGGACTATGACTACCCATTTCAGGAGGATTTCTTCTACTACTTTGCATCTCAACCATATCAAAATGTAGAGGTTTATTCTGTGGAGAGAATTCAAGAAACAGAACAACCGCTGTTTACCAACTGGACTTCTTATGTTAATGAATACGACTCCTGTTTTGACTTCAATGTCTGTTGTGCTGACAACCCTTTATCCTACGACGACAACAATGACTACATCAGTGATTTGGAGAATGCAGAAGATTGGTTTCGAAGCGAAACACTGGACAATTCTGTTATCCTTTATGAACATACACAAAACCAGCTCTCATGGGATGAGAGTCCTTGGTCCAACTATCCATCATGGTTTGGCTTTATCAAGGAGAAAGGCGGCACTAGTTACTGTAAGCAAGAGCCTTTATATGGCTCTACCTACTCTATAGATGATTTGGGGATTTGTGAAGGTATATTTGGTTACTGGCCTTGCATGACGCAAAAACACCCAGAGGCCTTAGTTCTATGAAAAATAATCACATGACATATATAGACATATATTCTCTGATTCCAATAAGCTGATAACATTTGAGCTACTGTCATAGGAAATTGTGAGCATATCACATTGAATGCTTAAACTATAAGAGAGGATTGTTTCGCAGACTGGTTTCTTTCACAAAATTGTATCACTCATTTCCTCTTTAAGTGCAACTAGAAACTTATAGTAGGCATCGATCTCAAATACATCTGCACAACTAATCCATCACTGTTCTAGAGATCAAAGTAACTGTACAAAATTCAATTAAAACTTTCCTTGACAAAATCTGTATTAATTAGCATCTGTACAAAAAGTTACCAAATTTCCATTCTTCTATCACATATCAGCTCCTAGGCCTAGTTCATCCTCAATGTCATCTCCATCTTCAAACAACTTAAGGAATCG
>JAOQMQ010000004.1:23975903-23988225 GCA_027563845.1 Erythroxylum subrotundum | reverse complement strand
GCGACATTTATGCTAAAGTAGCGGACTTGAAAAACGAGGATGGAACTTGAAAATGAGATTTGTTCCAACATTACCTTCCATTAGCAATCTCGATAGCGACTTCTCCAATTCCAGGTTGCGACATTTATGCTAAAGTAGCGGACTTGAAAAACGAGGATGGAACTTGAAAATGAGATTTGTTCCAACATTACCTTCCATTAGCAATTTGCCTGGCTATAGCAGAGATAAATCCAAATGCAACTAATACTACGGAAGATACCATAAGATGGGGACCCATTGACTATGGGTGCTTCACAGTGACGTCTGCCTACGACTTAATTGAAAGACATACGCCGGCAAATGAGGCTAGTCTCTAGTCCTTAATATGGAAATAGGCGGGACCCCAGCAGATCAGAGCTTTCCTTTGGTTAATGACAAAAAAAAAGCTCCTGACGAACCAACAAAGAGCAACGAGACATATTGCAACGGATAGTCAATGCCACATTTGCTGACAAGAAGAATCTACCTTACATGTCATCCGGGACTGTCCAAGAGTGCAAACTTTCTGGAGCAAATTTCCCTCGGAGATAATGGATACGGAATTTTTCCATCAAGATGAGGAGGTATGGGTAAAATCCAATCTCATAAAGCATTCGCAGGTGATGCAAGGGGTATGGCCTATTACTTTTGGAGTCGCGTGTTGGATGCTTTGGATATGGCGCAACAAAAGTCTCTTTGAAGAGGAGTTTGTTTGGCCGGAAAATGATTCGAGGGTAGTTTCGGAGTACGTAGAGTGGATTGTCAGGGCGAGGGAAATGAAAAACTATGTGTTCCCGAACCAGGGACTCTCGGTAGGCAGTCTCGTGGGATGGTCCAAACCGCCGGTGGAATGGGTTAAACTAAACATGGATGGAGCGGTTAAACAGGGTCGCACATCGCTACCGCTGGTAGTTTAATTCGAGGCTGGCAGGGTCAGTGGTGTGGAGGGTTTTTTCAAAATATTGGCAGCAACTCTTCCTTAATGGCCAAACTTTGGAGCGTTCATTCGGGCCTCAACCTGGCTTGGTCCCTTGGGTATCGTCGAGTTATCTTAGAAGTGGACTCTTTGGAAGTTATAAACGCCCTTTCTTCTCCCTATACTGAGACTGATGTACCTAATGTTTTGTTGACAGGTACCCGTGGATTACTTCGACGAGATTGGGAGGTGAAAATTCAGCACGTGCATCGCGAAGGGAACCAGTGCTCAAATAACCTGACCGCTCTTGCAATTCGAGCCAGCCCTGGCATACATTTTCTCCAGGAGCCTCCACTGGTAGTCCAGGATATCATCCAAAGGAACAAGCAGGGAGCAGTATACCGCAGAGCTCTGCGCTAGTTAGGTTTCGAGTTTGATTTTCCCCTGCAAAAAAAAAAAAGAAGAAATTGTCCCTACCTATCGAAAAATTTGAAGTTTAACTGAAAAAAGAGATTATAATATGAAAATTTATTTATTTATTTTAGTTTATACGAATTTATTACCCAATAAAAATTTACCACTTAATTAATAAATTGATCAGTTTTTAACAACAAATGTTATTGTAGTAAATTAAATCAAAAAAATTGAAAGTCAAAATGAAAAATTAAACGATTCAAGGATTTTATGATTGAACCGGCCAAATTGTTCGAATTTTTTAATAATTAAATTTAAGATACTTAGTTGATTTGATTCGAAGTAATTCAAAATCAACTTAAGATTAAATTAAGTTAACTTCTAATTAATTTTATAAAAATTTATGAGATAGTCTTCTGTACTCCTATATCTTTAATATTATCTAACTCGTGTTCTTATCACAACTAATTAGTAAAATTTATTATGAATGGCAATGGGCCAAGTCAGGTCCTATATCTTCAATATTATCTAATTCATGTTCTTATCGCAACTAATTAGTAAAATTTATTATGGATGGCAATGGGCCAAGTCGGGCCTGACTTGGCCTATGACATGTCAGGCTCGGCCTTGCTCATGGCCCACCGGTAGAAAGTTGGCCAAGTCGGCCTGACCGATCCACAATATGTCAGACCTGGATTTGCCCATAGCTCCACAGGTAGAAAGTGGGCTAGGTCAGCGCCGCCCGATTTAATTTTATAAAAATTTAAAAAATAAAAACGACACCATTTTGTTTCTCTCGATCGAGCCAGGAGCCGTGGCTTCGTCAACCTGGACTTGATCTGTTGATTTCGGGTCGGGTCGACCTGGATTGCCATGCTTAAAATTTATCATTGACCATGTTATTTGTAATTTAACGTCAACCTTGGATAGAATTAGAGAAATTGAGAAAGAAGAATTTTAGATATTTATTTTTCAAAACTTAATTTTAAGTGAATAATTGTATATTGAGTAAATTATTAAATATACATAATAAAATAATAAAAATACTTTTATATTCTTAACTCTAATTTAGAGTTGATTTAATCATATTAGAGTTAGCTGTTATTAACAATAAAATCTTCAAATATTACTAAGGTTCAAAATAAATGCTAACAATAATACACACTCTTTCTCTTCCAAATTTCATTTTAAGATTTAACAAAATAAATACTAATTAGATGAAAAATATTATACACGTGATAGCCACATAATGCATACAAAAAGCTGACATGACACGTCGTTAATGGAAAGGTTAACGTCGGGCCATTTTCGTAACAAATTAAAAGCTCAAGTATTTTAAGGTCATTTTTTAAACTTGAACTAATATTACAAAATTGAGAGAAATTTGAGATTTTTTTAATAATTTACTCATCATTTAACAATGTAATTAATAACATCTTCATGAACGAGATAACTCATCATTTCTTATAAATGAAGGGTTAGCGTTACTTTTGTATTCATTATTGAAGAATCTAGAGCTTTAGAGCTTTTGTTTTCTCTGTGTGCTTAATCTAATGAAAAGTATACTCTATTCTTGTTATTGGATCATCAACATCAGAAATTTAGGATTTCTTTCAGTTTATATCTTTAAGGCTTAACCTTTCAAATGCACCAACTATGAAAAGCTTGATCCAACATAACCTTTCTGGGTTGAACGTCATACAATCAGTCCGCCTAAGCATTGGGCTCCCATCCACAATCTTACTAGGTTTAGATAATCTAGTTTAGGCCTTGACTGGAGAGTTCTGAATGCACTTGACGTAAGCCTGACATCATTCTTTCTTAAGAAAGCCGAACATTGCCGGCTGATGTTCATGAGTCCAAATACTATGCACTGTCAGATTCCGGCGTGAGGAGATGAATGCTGTGTTGTGTGGGACTCTAGGTTTTGACTGCAAATCAAGCTGGTAGTTGTCAGGCAAAATACGAATATTAGAACACTAAAACTTTGAAAATCGCCTCGAAAGTATACAGTACCATCACGGTCTTAACGAACACTGTGTCGTTGATTAAGGTTTTTCTGTTGTTCCACGCATGTCAACTAGTTCTCCGACATTTATAAGCATCTTGGTCTGTTCATTTCTTATAAGCTCAATGATCCATTACGAGAAACTCTGGTTTGATTTGCTCGGGTAACAGAGTTCATCAGTCTAATAGCAAGAACTTGGTCTCAAAGCAAGTACTAGTCAGTGTTAACTATGGTTAGTTGTCTTAAACTTATTAAACCCTGTAAGATTCCTGGATAAGGTAATAAACATTAAAGCTTGTCCTGCATGTTGGGACAACAATTGACAGAGAAATCCATGCAAAAGACTATGGAAATGGCTCCAAATAATATTCAGTTTTATATGGAGTTACACTTGCAAGGTGGTTCTAATTTTGGTTTATTTCTGTCACTTGCTGTCATTACCAAATTTGCACGTATCATATGTCTCAGACTGCTAGTATAAATGGTGAAGATTCTATCCAGTTTCCAGATGACAGCAACTCATCACCCTTGGTTCTACAATCAAAAGATGCTATTTGTTCTATTGAGAAAAGATGCAAATTGCTGTCAACTATTAGCTACTCTTTTTTTTTTAATTACATTAGGTATCTCAGCTTTTGCTGGACTAATCCTAAGCCCCTAAGAACCCACTCCAAGTGTCCTAGATGAGGTAAATCTGGAACCCCAAGATCTCTCAGGTTTCTCCGTAGCATGTACACTTCTGTGCACAAGGAATCGTCACATACTGATTGGTCAGCTGCTGATTGATCACTGGCTGTGTTCAGCATCAGATTCCAGTAGCCTTAGGTTCCCTAGTAGCTCCAACTCCCACACTGCTGCTGAAAGCGAGACGTCTGTAATTGATCCGACTAAGAAGCATGCCCAGGAAGCTAGAGGATTATCAACAGAAAAAATTTCTCTCTCCCCCTCCTTTTTTAGTAACTCGAATTCAAGACCTTCTACAAATGAAAGCCACAAGTGAGGAGTTCGAATCAGGCCACTCCTACTTGTCAACTACTAGCTACTTGATATTCTGTGATGTTGGCTAGGCTCTTCTTAAACTTGTATTGTATATTTAACTGATCAAACGAAAGATTTGAGTAGAGGTAGCCAGCTTGTGAATAGGAGTTTCAATGGTGTACACTAATGTATTCAAATTCAATCTGTGACGGATCACAAGTCAAAAGTCAAATTAGAGTCTATTTAGATTTTTAAATATAAAATTATTATGATTGCTGTAATTTAAACTTTTTCTATTTTAATTTTTATTATTTTGAAAATCATCATTTATCTCCCTATATTATTATTTAATTTTCTCTCCCCATATTTTGCTATTTTTTTTGTGTAAATTTAAAACAAAATGACATCTTATTGAATTTTAAGAATTTTAATTATACATGGTTTTGAATTAAAATTAGAAAAAATAAGTAATATAATAAATTTTATTTAAATAAGTACAAATATAATTTAAATTAAAAAAATTATACATGTTTTTTTAGTATTACTTGAGTCTAGATAAATATATATAAGAATTTTAAATTAGGCACACACTCAAAATACTTTATTAATTATTTATGATAATTGCAACTACATAGTACATAATTATAATCACATAATTCATAATTATTGTAATAACTTGCAACTCCTAATATAACTTATAGCCTTTAATATATTCATGTGGAACAGTTAACACCATGATATGCCATCTATGTGATTGTACTGAAATTTGCTTGCTTATTTTAATGGTTAAAAATCTTAACTGGTTTAGCTGATTTAATCGTAAAATTTTTAAACCGTCTAATTTTTCGGTTCTATTTATTTTAATAACTCTTGCTGTTAAAAGCTAATTTATTTATTAATTAATTGGTCAATTTTTATAAATTAATAAGTTTTTATAAACTATAATAAATTCATTAACTTTCATTTAACAATTTCTTTTTTAATCAAACTTCAAATTTTTCGATACGAGAAAATAATCTCTTTTTTAATCAAACTTTAAATTCTTCGATACGAGAAAACAATCTCTTTAAATCATATTTCAAACTTTTTAAATATATTTAATCTTTAGCCAATTTTACGATGATCTAATTCTGATTGAATATTTTAAATCTTAAACTTCTTGTTTATGGGTTTAACTTCCCGTTTCGTTATTAAAGACTTAACTATTCTTTACCAAAAACCATACATCTCTTTTTTCAAACCCTCCAACTTTTACGTGATTGTGTTGGATTTGGCTTTAAAAGCCTCTTCAATCCTCTTAGACACGACCTGACGCTCAGTTTATCTCAACTTGGAATCATTGTGAGGAGAAGACGCAGAGCTGCCAGACACCACTATCATGCATTAAATCTAAAGTATGTTCCACTTCTACACAGGATTTGGTAATACTTAACATTTCTGGTAAATGTAAGGTCCAAATTGGAGTGTTTGCCTTGTCTGCAGGTTGGCTGATCGGACCACTACTTTCTGTGAAGTGTGCAAACCCATCAACTTCTTGATACCAACCAGCAGGTTTGGTTTCAGGTTTCGTGGTTGGGTTTTGGATCTGACTGATTGCAGTTGCAGACAAGTTGGTGAACATATTTGAATTAGCTGTTTCTGATATGAAGTTACGTTCTTGTGCATGTACCAGTTATCTTGGTCACACTTCATTGTAGCAACTGGACCCTTCTGTCGCATACTCTTGATATATTAATTTAGAGCTTGTCCCATAAATGTCTTCCTGTATATATTAATTATATTATCTCTCAGGAAGAAAGTGCTAAAAAGACCCATCTTCTCTTAATTTTTTCATTGTTTTATACAGTCTATTTATATATTTTTTAATATTTTAGAACATGCCTTTATTTCAAACAATTTATAAACATATTTATAATTTAGCTTCTCTTTATTTTAATCCTTCAATTATTAAATATTTTAATTCAGTACTTGAATTTTGTTAATTAATAAAGTCTAGGGGTTGAATTATAAAATTTAATAATTGAAATAGAAAATAACTTAAGTTTAATTAATTAAAAGCTGAGATGAAAACTATGTTTTGTAGGTAACACCAATTAAAGATGCTTAATTAGTAGAATAATACCTCTAATGCATGGACTTGGTGACGAAATCAGAGGCTTGCAGGGCGCAATTTTCAACAGATTCCTGTTAAGAAATTCGTCCATGAACAGATATACCCTGCAAAGTAAGGATCAACACAGCTAGCTGATGATCGAAAATAGTTTCAGTAAACTACAAAACTTTCAATTTCGTACGTAATAACCGAAACTGATTTTGTTTTATAAAGTGTGAAAATCATGTTCTTGATCAGTCCATGACAAGGCAAGTCCAAGAGGTGCAATCCACTTGTGAACCAGCACGACCAAGAACAATAATATGCTATCTGGACTGTAAAAAAAATGAAAATAATTAGCGTCACGTGGAGTAGCCCACTAGATTTATATGTTAGAATTTTCAATCAACCTACAAGGCACAAAAGGAAAGTTAGACCGCGTATAAATCTAAGTGAGGTTTCATTCTAAAACTAATTGGTGATAGGTGGAGTAGCCCACTAGACTTATATGTTAGTCTTCTTTTCTCTTTTTCTCTAATGTGGGACAAACTCTCACTTTATATTTCAACGCACTCCCTCACGTGTAGGTTAATTTAAAGCCTAATACGTGATATAATCTATCATTTCGAGTAACCTGCTCTGATACCATGTTAGAATTTACAATGAGCCTACAGGCTCACACGAGAAGGAAAGTTAGACCACGTATAAATATAAGTGAGGTTCCATCCTAAAACCAATTGATAATAGGTGAAGTAGCCCACTAGACTTATATGTTAGTCTTCTTTCCTCTTTTTCTCCAATGTGAGATAAACTATCACTTTATATTTCAACACATCAGTATTTAAAATTATAAGACTTAATATTGTAATTGTGCTCTATGTTATTATTGTAATTTTCCTTAAATAAATCCATTTTTTAAATAATTATGCGTACGATCTATAACATAAGTAATTATTGTAATAAGTCTGTCACATTATAGTTCATAATTAAGAATTTTGGTCAAGTGTCCCACCTTCAATCTCAAATTGAAAGTTCTATTCTCGTAGATGAATGGATGAACAGGAGTTAGCCACTCAGGGATCCGAAGGATAGACCGGAAAACTATGACACCAAATTGGCCAATTGGCTAAACCAAACTGGCAAAACAACTAATTTAGACTACACTATCAACTACACAAATATAGATTGGAAGTATGTATACTTTAAGTAAGTTTAAGGTATGATGGATGAGACAACAAAGCTCTCTTTAGCTCTTTTGGCTCACGGGCACAACTCTCATCTTTCCTCTTAAGAATCTTACTTCTCTCACATACTCTTACTCATTATTCTCCGTTAAATAATCTAGTAGTAGCGGAATTTGTTTAAATTCAGTTTTCAGACTGTCATAGAATTTTTGATATACAAGATTCTCAGAAGAGGCGAGTATAGAGCATACTCATCCAACATCTAGGTAATTAGGAACATGACTCAGGCTTTAAAGTTTTTAGAAAGGAGAAGAGACTTACAAAAAAAACTCTCATTGAACTTCAAACTTCTTACAAAAGACTTCAATAAGAGCAAAATGTATGCTAAAAATATGAAACCAATTTGAGGATAATACAGAAACAGATATATGCAGCAAATTGCACTACTCTTGCCTAACATGATCTCGTTCTAACCTATATTCAGGCAAATTGAAGTTTTATGCTTTCTTTCTTTATGTCATAAGAATGAGTTCTTGTAGTGAAATGAAAGAGTTTTTCCTGTCTACGTGCAACATCACTGTTCGAAGACAGAAAACAGGGAGAAACAGTTCATAAGTTGCATGTAACGTGAAATATACTTGAAGAAGAAACGTACGTCACATGATCAGGAGAAAGTGAAAAGCTTGAAGACGAGCAGAAATTGGGTAAACCAGCGAGTCATTGCTCATATACGACATTCAATATGCTAAAAAATCTCAGCCGTGGAATGGAAAACCTAAGACCCCACTAAACCAAAGCGTCAAATAAACACAAAACAACAAAACAAGAGAGAGTATATAATAAGACTGAGCAGAAAACAACAATGTCAGGAACTGTGATTTCAAATCTCCATGTTTCCCATCTTTGGATCTCATCTGACAACAAAACTGTGAAGATCTTCTGGCAAAAATCTACGAACCCTTTTTTTTTTCTTATCCGTTGTTTTTGCTCCCCTTTGATCCTTCTGATCTCAAACCAGGCTCTATCAATGCCAAATCCATGTGTTCCTTTTACAGCTAAGTCTGTTTCTTGAAATATGGCAGACATGAAAGGACCGAACGTAGTCAAACACAGATTCAAGGTACATGGCACCAGCACGCCTCCATATTCTCTGAACTCACATTAAAACTATTGCCTTCTTGTCTCAACACGCCCTTCGCAGTTAGTTTAGCCCATACCCTTTTGGTCTTTATCTGGGAATTGTCTTATTAATGGTGTCTGGTCTCCTGAGTGTCTATAAAGTTTCAAGGATTGCGGTTGTCAGTTACAGCACCAGCATGATCAAGAGATTGCTTTTTGGTTCATTTAGATGACGTAGAAAATCATTCAGTAAACTAGTTGTTGGTGGTGTGTATCAAAGAAGTGATCTCCTGAAAATGGTTAAACCTTGTTGGAGACCTTGTGTTGTTGATGATAGTACTGATGGGACATTCGATGGATTGCTGTGGTTTAAAGAATTGGGAAACCATGTTTATGGACAGTTCTCAATGGCTGTAGTTCAAGCCAATTTTTGTTTGGAGGATCGAAGCCAACTCGAGTCAGGGTCGTTGAGTTCAATTGATTCTGATCCCCAGGGGACTTTTGTTGGGGTCTACGATGGTCACGCAGGCGATGAGGCTTCGAGATTCATCACCAACAATCTTTTCCCCAATCTCAGGAGTATGTTCTTCTCTTGTTCTTCCTAATTTTTCAGGCAACAGTTTGAACCAAAACAAATTTATGACCGGAGAAGTAACGGGATTGGTTTCAAGTAGGATAATGCATTGATCATGTAATTCTTCAAAAGGAATTGACATATGAACATAATTCATCTAGAATTCTGAATCATAATCATAGGCAGTAGAAAAGTGTTGTTCACTTGCAATTTCTCAGCTGGTCAAAAACTTGGTTCAAGACTAAATGATCTGACATCCCAAGAGAATCTGTTCATCATTAAACGATAGTTATGTTTGTTTATATTTAGTTGATGATGTTTGTGGTACAGGAATCATGTCTGAAAACCAGGAATTATCAGAAAATGTTATCAAGAAGGCTTTTGAAGCGACAGAAGACAATTTCCTGTCACTTGTGAGAAAGCAGTGGCTTGCTAAGCCTCACATGGCTTCAGTGGGCTCTTGCTGTTTAGTTGGAGTTCTGTGCAATGGATTGCTATACATTGCAAACGCTGGAGACTCTAGAGCAGTCTTAGGGACATTAGTGAAAGGAAGTGGGCAAGTTACTGCAGTACAGATGTCAATGGAACACAATGCAAATATAGATTCTGTGAGAGATGAACTCAGTTCCTTACACCCTGATGATCCAGGGATTGTTGTGTTGAAGCACAAAGTTTGGCGTGTGAAGGGCCTTATACAGGTAAAAACAAGATACAGGAACTCTCAGTTAACGACTGGACTCTTGGCAACTTCAAAGCATTATGCATTTGATTATGTGTTTTCAACTTCCCTCAGGTTTCAAGATCTATTGGAGATGCATATCTTAAAAGGGCAGAGTTCAACAGAGAGCCTCTACATTCCAAGTATAGACTGCCTGAAACTTTCCACACGCCAATCCTTAGTCCAGAGCCAGCAATATTAGTGCACAGACTCAGGCCAGAGGACCAATTCATCATTTTTGCTTCTGATGGCCTGTGGGAGCATCTCAGCAATGAGGAAGCTGTTTCTATTGTCCAAAATTATCCTCGTCATGTAAGTAATATCATCTTTGCCTCAGACAGTCTTATACTCTTCCAATTCATGTTTAAAAAACACCCAGAAATAATTGAATACTTTCTGATAATATCCTGATGAACAGGCAAGTGCAAAGAGACTAGTTAAAGCTGCTCTAACGGAAGCAGCTAAGAAAAGGGAAATAAGGTACAGTGATTTGAAGAAGATTGGAAGAGGGGTGAGGAGGCACTTCCATGACGATATCACAGTTGTAGTTTTGTTCATTGATTCCCATTTATTCAACGGAGTACCCCACACCAATTGTTCTATTTCAGTAAAAGCAGGGGTCTCGTCAGCAGCTGAACAATAGATTGCAAGATTGTTTCATTTGTTCTTAACAGCTACCTATGGTTCAATTACTAAAAGAAAACTGCAAAAATAGTTGTTTTGCTCTGATTCTGATTCCACTCCAGACCTATGTTTACGATGGATGGAGATGAGTTGAGAGCAATAGATTAGCGGCTGACGAGGCTGGTGTCTCAGTTAGGGATATATTCGTTTTCCTTGGGTTTCCATCAACAGTAAGATTTGCTAATTGTTACTTACTGTAACCAGTGAGAAGAACTTTGTCATCGGTGCCTTACACAGCATGAATTCCTATAGCTCAGCCAGAACATTACCAAAACCATCATTAGTTGCCTGCAATCTCATATTATGGAACCAAATCATATTAAGAAAGATCAGGGGGCATCAAAAAGTCCAATTGAGAATGGAAGTAGGAACAGCCAAACAAACTGCAAACTTAAACGCTTGCAAGCTCCGCTAGTCTATCATTTAGTCAAATTAGATCCGCGAGTACACATTTCTTCCTAATGAAATCACCTTTGATAGTTTTGCTATTCCAACTTTGTTCTAATCCATCTCATCCACACATTTGTGCAATAAAACTGACACAGGATCTATATAAATATGTGGATAAGATAAATTGAAACAAGGTTGGAACAGCAAAACTGGCACATTTCTTTCAAATGAAATCAAAAATTAGATCCACGAGTACACATTTCTTCCAAATGAAACCACCTTTGCTAGTTTTGCTATTCCAACTTTGTTCTAATCCATCTCATCCACACATTTGTGTAATAAAACTGACACAAGATTTATATAAATGTGTGGATGAGATGAATTGAAATAAGGTTGGAACAGCAAAACTGACACAAGTTCACATAAATCCACAACTGACACATATAAATGTGTGAATGAGATGGACTGAAACGGGGTTGAAACAGCAAAACTGATACAAGTGATCACGTCCCCATTCCTTCCATAATTTATAAATCGTTTACAAATATGGGGTGAAATTGATCTGTGCGCCTCCTTTAAAGTTAAATTAGATCCACGAGTACACATTTTTTTTTAGTAAATATTCACGAGTACACATTTCTTCCAAGTGAAATCACCTTTGCTAGTTTTGCTATTCCAACTTTGTTCTAATTCATCTCATCCATACATTTGTGCAGTAAAACTGACACATGATCTATATAAATGTGTGGATGAGATGAATTGAAACAGAGTTGGAACAGCAAAACTGGCACATTTCTTTCAAATGAAATCACAAATTAGATCCACAAGTACACATTTCTTTCAAATGAAATCACCTTTGCTAGTTTTGCTATTCCAACTTTGTTCTAATCTATCTCATCCACACATTTGTGCAATAAAACTGACACAAAATCTATATAAATGTGTGGATGAGATGAATTGAAATAGGGTTAGAACAGCAAAACTGGCACAGGTTCATATAAATGTGTGAATGAAATAGATTGGAACAACAAAATTGACACACATAAATATGTGAATGAGATGGATTGAAACAGGGTTGGAACAGCAAAATTGGCACAAGTGATCACGTCCCCATTTCTTCCATAATTTATAAATCGTTTACAAACATAGAGTGAAATTGATCTATGCGTCTCCTCTAAAGTTAAATTTGAAATAAACCATGAAGCACAACTATATGAAGCATGATTA
>JAOQMQ010000004.1:23938643-23962723 GCA_027563845.1 Erythroxylum subrotundum | reverse complement strand
AATATTATATAAATCTCAAAATAAATATCCAAGTTGAGTAAATAGTTAAATACATAATAAACGGGAAGATGAGTTTGTGGATATTGTGAGAATTATGTATAAAACATAAGGAAAAAATGGACTAAAAAATAGGCTCAGTAATTGATATGAAAAATCTACTCGAAAAAACGCTTTCTTGAAAAGTTTCAAATTTGAGCTTCTTAAAAAATTATATTTTGGCTGCCAAAAAAGTCAAATTTATTAAAGAAGTGCTTTTTATTTTACAGTTAAACACTCATTTTCTTAAAAAAAAACTTTTGTGATAGAAAAAAGTACTTATTGGCCTCCCAAAAGCCTATCTAAACAGGCACTAAGTGGCTCGAACCCCGATCTAGCTTGTTTTTTTTTTAAATTAAAAATTAAAATAATATTATCTTAATTATTTAAAAGTGTATACTTTGATACAAAACTAATTTAATATCTCTTGTTTATAATAATTTAAGTCAAAAATATTTTTAAATTTTAAATTACTTTTTAACTTATAAAAACAATAGCGATTTGATTAATGACATGTGGAAAAAGTCAAAATTTCCTTTGCTTTCGCTAAACGCTCTTATTTCTTTTCCACGATGTTACTGTTTTCTTAAGTTGTCCATAACAATTAATAATTAAATTTTCATATCCAACGACAAAAGTAGATATGTGTTTTTTTTTAAACTAAACCGGAAGTTAAGTCGGTAAAATAAGAAGTTTAGATTTTAAAAGGTTCAATTAATTGTCATAATTTTTTTTTGATAAATCAGGAAAATAAATTAATGAAACAAATATGTACAAAAAGTTCACAGACTAGTGCCACAGAAGGCACAACCAGCTAGGAAATTCCAATCCTATAACAAGCAAACCAAGGAGAAGCTGAAGTGAAAAGAACAATCATGGCCCCTGAATCCAGGAAGATAGCTGCCGCCAAGAAGTAACTGTGCTGCACCTCCAAAGGAAGGCATGACAACATGGTCTTTCCAATGAGACCCTCGAAAGATGTGACATGGAAAAATTGGGCAATTAACTCTTGTAGGGAAGGCATGACAACATGGTCTTTTCAATGAGACCCTCGAAAGATGTGACATGGAAAAATTGGGCAATTAACTCTTGTCCGGTCTTCCGGTGGGGAGCTAACTTGCCTTGACTAAGAATAGTCAGCTAACAACCTGCATAAAAATAAATGATGAACAAACCATAAATTACCTTATCTCATTATTTAGGCTGAGAAACTCCCTAATTTGAGAGATTACTCCTTGATACATTCACTCCACTTCTTTAGCTTCATTCTTGAAGGTTCGGGCATTACGTTGGGTCTAGATATAGTAAAATTGTCATAAAATTAGTTAAAAATTAAATAAAATTTACAAATTTAAAATATGATTGAAAGAGATTGTCCTTATTTATCGAATAATTTAAAGTGTAATTGTAAAAATAAATTATTAAATGAAAATTTATTTATTTATTTTAGTTTGTAAAAATTATTAATATACTAAAATTGAGCTCTAATTAATAAATTGATCGATTTTTAACAATAAAGATTATTAAAGTAAATCGAATAGAAAAGTTAAAAATTGAACTGAAAAATTAGATAGTTCAAAGTTTTAATGGTTGAATTGGCCGAATTAGTTAAATTTTTCAAACGTTAGATTATTAATATATTCTTTTTGTGTACATGAGAAACGTTTAAAATTATATATATCTTTTGAGGAAAATTTAAGAGAAGAAACTTATCTTAGATTAATTAAAAATAAAAAAAATTTAAATTGAAGAATATATTTTATAATCAATAATATCCAGCTAAAATCTTGTTGAGTCGCATAATTTGAAGAAGTCTCGATAGTATGCAGCTTTACTCTTATTTAATATAGAGACTGTATTAAAAGTTAGAAAAAATTTTAATAAAATATCTAAAATAGCTTGTATAATATTATATATATAATTGGTAAATTTTAAATATAAATTTTTAATATGAACCACTCTATAGTAATGCACGCTTATGTGCAGTCGCAGATTTAGGCGCAAGGAAAGGCTTTTTAGATTGAAGCAAAAGGACAAATCGGCGTTACCTTCAAGCAAACTTTGTAATTTTCACTAAGTTATCATTTTAATTATTAAAAAAAAAACAGCTAGTTTTTGTAAATTGAAAATGTTATTTTTATTGTCAAAGAGAGGCAAAAAAAAAAAAAGTTGTGTCTCAACTTGCAATTAAAAATACTTAAAGGATATGTTAAGAAATCTTTTATTACCGACCAATACTAAAATTTAATATAAAATGAATCCTTAATGTTAAGTCTTAAGAATTTTTAAAATTCATTATTTATAATATTTATTTTTCTTTTTATTTTCATTCATTCACATGATTTATTTCGAAATAATATCTTTACTAGTTAAGGGCAAGGTTACGTACTACTAAACTTTTTTAGACCTCGTGTCTCAGTAAGATTTTTATTAAGTTGTCGTTGTTGTCATTATTTATAACGTATAAAGATATTTATGAGATTTTTTATTGCTAGCCAATAATAAAATCTAGCGAATTTTATATTTTTAATATGAAAATTAAAAAATAAAACATTTAAACTCCAACAAATTTTAAGTATTTTAAAATATTGTAGAAAATCTTTCGTTACGAATGAATTAATATTAAGAAATATAATTTTTAACTTAACTAAATATCTAATTACGTAAATTTTGAATTATTGATTCATTGTTAAATTATCTATTTTATAAAATTATTTACTTGATTAATTTATAAAATTTTATTTTATATTTATCATTTATTCTTATAATTCATAATTTATGATTTATATCCGTTATATTCCAAAACTCATCTTTATTTTTAAAAAATCACCTTTATAAAATGTGACTAAAAAGGCCAAACTGGTAATGAAATGTGACTAAAAAGGCCAAACTTTCCACAAAGGATATGATACTAATAATTAGATAAGGGGACCTACATCTACTTTGATTGGGACCCAATTATGCATGTTTTGCACTGAAGTGACTGCAATGAATATGATGGGTAGATATTTATTGCATGGCACACCGGTTTTTCTAAGATGCAATCACCATCGTTCATCATGATTGATCAATATCAAAGTTTGAGATTTGTTTTAAAAAAGATAATACAACCTCATTGCCGACACCATCTTAACTCTTTGTTCGGGCAATTTACTATTTGAGCACCCCAAAGTCAAGTGAAATGTCTTTGTGGTCCACGTATGGTAAGATTGATTAGATTGTAAACTTAAATGTATATAAATGAAATTTTATCAAAAATGATGTCCTTTTGTATAAAAATTTTGAAGTTTGGTTCAGGTTTATATTTTTTATTTCAAAATTTGAATTGAATTCGTGATTAACTGTCCAACTCTATTCGATTTGAAATTTGAAATTTTCTTACACAAATCGGCATCGTTTTAAATAATCATATTTAAAACAAACTCGAGTTCGAGTTAAAAAAATGTCTAATCAAACTCGAGCTCGAACCTATAGTTTCAAGTCTGAACTTAAGCTTAAGAACAAAACATTTTCAAAATTGACATGATTGGATGATGTCATATAAGATTAAATAAAATTAACTCCACGTGAAAGATGATATAATAGCAATGAAGTGTATAAAAAGATTCTTAAGTTTGAATATATTGCCCATTTAACAATTCCAAAATAAGAATAGGTTAAAAGTTGGATTAGTGAAAAACATTAGTTAGCATATTTTGATTTATAAAAAATGCCAACTAAATTATTTTGTGATATCATCATTTGCCAAATTAGTAATGTGTTTTTATAAATATTATTTAATTTTTATTCCAATAAAGTGATAGTCAATTTTTATATTTGATATCTAAGTTGATCAAATGGGCAATATGTTCTAAGTAAAAGGTTTAATTAACACAGTCACAAAATTGCACAAAGATTAAATAAAATTAAAGAATTTGAAATATGATAGAAAAATTATTTTTATCCTTCAAAGAATTTGAAGATTAACTGAAAAAATTGTTAAATGAAAATTAATTGATTTATTTTAGTTTATAAAAAATTATTAATTTATAAAAATATGATTGATTAATTAATGAATTGATCGATTTTTAATCTGAAAAGTTAAAAACTGAACAAAAAAATTGAACGGTTCAAAATTTTTAAGATTAATCGACCGAACTAGTTGTATTTTTTAATAATTGTTTTAAACATGTAACATTTCGTTATTGCATATTAATTCCTTAATTTGACTAATGATAGAGTGAAATTGATTAAGAAACAAATAAAAAATATTTATTTATAATAAGTTGATACAATAATTATTTTTATAAAGAGGATATTAATTGTGTTGTAATATATTTATAAGATAATTAATATTAGATTAGAAAATGGTTGATCCATATATTTTAAAAAAATGCAAAAAATACAATTAAATAACCAAACCTTATTTTATGACCCTAATACTCGTCTTCTAACTCATTTTTTAAATATTTATAAAATTACATATACAATTAATTTATAAACTATTAATTCCCTCAAATCTCGAGCCCACGTTACAAAAACACCGTTTTCATCTTTTACATACACAATCAACCAAACACTGGCCACTCTTCGTGTCTCTCTCTCTCCTCTCCTCTCTCTTTCTTGCTACTGAAATTCAGTTGCAGAGTTTTAAGGAGATAGAGTTGATTTTCCCGAAGATCTCTCTCTAACTGAGCCTCTGACTTTGGAGAAGCTGACAGACCAATCAGATCCGTCCAGCTATGAAGGCCATTAACCCTCTCATCGCTTTCGAGCACAAGAGGTCAGTGTTACGCGCTCACTCTTCTTTTCTCTTCCCTTCTCGCGCCACGCGTCCCTTTTTAAAGCTTCTTCACTTCTTCCTCTTCGGTCCGATCGTTTCTGTTTTGGTAGTGTTCATTTTTTAAGTGTTGATCGTTTCGATAAGTGGAGATTTGGATTTGTGGAGTTGATCTTCGTAGCGTTTGAGTGCTTGATCGATTTGTGATCTTTATTTGAAGTTGTCTGTAATTGGATGGAGTTTGAACAATGTGTGATAATAGGCCTAGTTCAGGAGTTTTGATCATAAATGTGGTGTAGTTCTATGGTGAAATTGAGTTACATTGCGTAGAAATTCGAGTAGCATGGAGATTAGAGTTGAGATTTTGAGTGGAACATGCTCTTGTCTAGTTTGAGTCCTGGATCGTTGAAGGCAGATTGCAGGTATGTTTCTGTTAATCTTTGCCTCATTTTAGTTGTGGTGCGGATTTTGAACTTCTTTTGTTGAAGTTTTTGTGTTTTTTAATAGGGTGCGTGCTTATGTAGAACTAAGCTAGCATATAGTGCAGAATGATTTGTCTCTCACTCACTCTCTCTCTGTGAGTGTGTATGGGTGTTGCACTGTTTACTATGTTTGTGTTATGCTTGTTGAATCACTGCAATGGAGGATCTTTGTTGTATGATATAGAAGATTTTGAAATAATGCGTTAGTAAATGTTCATATGGACAGGGATGCTTATGGATTTGCAGTGAGACCACAACATGTACAAAGATACCGGGAATATGCTAATATCTACAAGGTTTCCTTTTAGACTCCTACTTATTTCTAGCACCTGATTGGTTGTTTAGCCAGTGGAAATTTTTTTGTTTCTTTTTCGTTTTCACTATGAAGTGTTTTTGAGAGAAAAGGAGAGGAACTAACATACCTAGGGGTGTTTCTACAGTTTGAGTTTGATAGCAAAAGAATGAAAGTTTGCATATAATTTCTTGTTGTATTTACTCCTTGAACGATTGAAATTGTATGATGTAAAAGGTTAAAATATGTGAAAGTTTGCATATAGTTTATTGTTGTATTCACTCCTTAGGTGATTGAGATTGTATGATTTAAAGGTTAGAATACTTTTTGTTATTGTTCATCTGTTTATCCACGTACCATATCAATAGAAAAAGGAAAACGAAATTTAAACAAAGGATAGATAAAGGAAGATAAAATTGCCCCTTTTCTTTTTCTCATATCCTCACATGTTTAGGAGGAAGAAGAGGAAAGATCAGATAGATGGACAAGTTTCTTGGAACGAGAAGCAGGATCCATTAAATTGGAAGTGGATGGATCATATAGAGAAGAAGGAAGCAAAGGACTGAGTACCCAAGAGAAGATTGAGAGTGTAGAGACTGATGTTGAAGGAGATAATGTAAGTAGTGAAAAGCCTGGCTCTGATACTTCACCTGAAAATGTCATTGAAAAGGAAGAGAAACAAGCAGCTGAGAATAGAAAAAACCATAAGATCCAAATATGGACAGTGATTAGACCATCACTACGTGTAATTGAAGATATGATGAGTAGCCGTGTGAAGAAGAAGGTCAATCAAGTAAGGGAGGACAAGGACCCTAGAACAGTTGTGTCTCCTATGGAGGATGCCAAGATGCTAAAAGGATCAGCCGAGGAGGATTCTGAAGATGAGTTTTATGATGTTGAAAGGTCGGATCTAATTCAAGATTCCCCTTCGACTGATAACGTTAGCGTCTCTATTATGACTACTACAACTGCTGATGCAACCACTCGTGAATCTTTGTGTCCTTGGAAAGAAGAGTTAGAGGTCCTTGTTCGCGGGGGTGTTCCAATGGCACTTAGGGGAGAGGTATACTCTACCCTTATTTCTTTTCAACTTGTGTTACTGATTTCTGTACTAATTTCTGATAACAATTTTAGCTATGGCAAGCATTTGTGGGTGTAAGGGCTCGTCGAGTGGAGAAGTATTATCAGGATCTGCTTAAGGCAGAACTTAATACTAATCATGTTGATAAGGAGTTGGACAATCATGCTAAGGATTCGACCATGGATCACTTGTATGCGTCTGAGAAATGGAAGGGACAAATTGAGAAGGTCATTGCAATGACTTCTCTATCTGGATGATAATCCTTGTTTCCTCCTTTCGACATTGTCGTTGTGAAATTTCTCATCCTGCTAGTGGTGTTAATGCAGGATTTGCCTCGAACATTCCCAGGGCATCCTGCTTTGGATGATGATGGTAGAGATGCCTTGAGGCGCTTACTTACGGCATATGCTCGACATAACCCCTCAGTTGGCTATTGCCAGGTACTAGAGCCTATAATGCTAATTGCAGTCAATTGAATATTTTCCTCACTTCAAATAGCTAACTCTTTTTGTACTTCACATTAATGATTATATAGGCCATGAATTTCTTTGCGGCCCTGTTACTGCTTTTGATGCCAGAAGAAAATGCCTTTTGGTATGCTTAGAAACTTAGTTGGCACAATTCATTTAAGAAAGATATTTACCATGATATCGTCATAGCCAAAATAGTGCTATTTTTTACTAAATTTAGCTTGAATTCTCAGGGCATTGATGGGCATTATTGATGACTATTTTGATGGGTATTACTCAGAGGAAATGTTAGAGTCTCAGGTAATGTTTACCAAAGTTCTAGTTTCTCAATGCCATTGTTTTTACCGTCATTTTATTTTTCTCACGGCAAAAGAAAAATCACAGAATATCACTTGACATTTACAAATAGATATTCTGACTGATTTGTTTCTCCTTTTCAGGTTGATCAACTTGTTTTTGAAGAGTTGGTGCGTGAAAGGTTCCCTAAATTAGGTTGGTATAAGTATTCATATGATTTCTTATATCTTTCAAGTTCTTTAAATTAGCAAGAAATTGGATTTCATATGTCAACATCAATTCTATGTCAGTGAATCATTTGGATTACCTGGGAGTGCAAGTGGCATGGGTGGCTGGGCCATGGTTCCTTTCCATCTTCATGAACATGCTTCCTTGGGAAAGCGGTCAGGTTTTTTGTTTTAATGCATGACTTACACGACTTAGTACGTTTTAACATTGCGTGCTAAGATTCATTAATTTTACATCAGTTCCTTAATTTGGATCCATTCTTTCCAAGGAAAGCTAACACATAAACTGGTGCTGTCCTCCTTACTTCAGTTCTGCGAGTGTGGGATGTGCTTCTCTATGAAGGAAATCGTGTCATGCTTTTCAGAACAGCACTTGCCTTAATGGAGTTATATGGTACTGGGTGAACAATACTGAGTTTTTTTCTAAAATCAATGGATGTCATATTTATTTAAGTTTCTGTTGCCCTTTTTTCTTTGCGAAACTTGATTTAGTTTCAGTTTTTTGTAGGCCCGGCATTGGTTACTACTAAGGATGCTGGTGATGCAGTAACTCTGCTACAGTCACTGGCTGGTTCAACATTTGATAGCAGTCAACTAGTTTTAACAGCTTGCATGGGTTACCAAAATGTGAATGAAACTAGGCTGCGAGAACTGAGAAATAAGCATCGGCCAGCTGTTATGACTGCAGTTGAGGAAAGGACAAAGGGGCTTCAGGCTTGGAGGGATTCCCATGGTTTGGCATCAAAGCTATATAATTTCAAACATGACCCGAAGTCAATTCTGATAGATAAGCATAGAAGTGGTGATTTTTCTCGCTCAGAGTCTGGATCTACTAATGCAGATGATGTTGTCATTAGCCTGACTGGTGATGGGGAGGTAGATACTACTCCAGATCTCCAAGATCAGGTGGACCACATCCCCTCTTAAGCATTATCTTTCATGAATTTTAGGAGTTAATGCAATGTTAACTTTTTACTGTAAACTGTAATCCCTAGACTTTCAGTGTTTGCATGCTGTTCTCCTGTTAGTGGTTATATTTTTTATTTTTCAGGAGGGTGTAGGGGATTGGGGACTATGATTGTACATGTTTGAGTGTTTTGATTTTCTCATATAAATGATGTTACAGGTTGTATGGCTAAAGGTTGAACTGTGCAAGCTGCTAGAGGAGAAAAGATCTGCTGTTCTGAGGTCAGGATTCTATTGTGATGTGTCTTTGCAACCTTACAAGCTTACTTGTACTACATGCTTCAAATCACTTCATGGTTGTGTTTGTTCTGTGCCCTGAAGTGTAAGTGTCATGTGGATTTGCATTGTTGCACTGTTGCTTGGAGATAGTCTCCTTTGGATCAGACTTCCACTATTGTGCTCTTCATTGATTTAGTATTTTTGTCTCTGTTAAGTGGCTTGACGTCATTTTACACATTTGACTTTTGAGTCCTTTATTATCAAACTGATAGTTTGTTCTGTAGCAATATGTATGATGGAGCATGGTTATTTTTCTTCTCAACTGAAGAATGGCGTAGAATAGGTGAAATGGTGGAATAGAGGATATAAATTTAATGTAGAAAGGGATTGTGGCATGGTTAAGGTACAAGCAAGGGAACAAGACATACAAGTAGACTTGAAACTGCAGCTTTATTCTAGTCTTTGTATGACCAGTGAATTCAGCGAATTTTGGTAGTCTTCTACGTATTGTAATTTGTTATGTTTAGGCAATAACAAAATGAAGTTTTTGACAAGTTCAATTATTAGGATGCATTATTCACAACTTTTCAGGTGCAAAGCTTTGGCCTTAGATGGAACAGCTTTTTGATCACTTCCCCAGAAATGGAGCAGGGCTAGATATTGAGCAAGGATCACACTTAAATTGTGAATGTAAATGAATAGAGTAGCAGATATTGTCTATATAGGTGGCAGGTTGTATTGAAATGTAACTGGAACTTTTGTGCTGTGGTTTATGTTTCTGTAGGCAGTATTCTTTATTTTTTGCTTCATACTTCATCTCTATCATATGATGCTATTGGTTTGTGAAATTATTTTCTTTGAAAGATTATCTCATATTTACCTTGTATCAATTCTTTATCAGAGCTGAGGAGTTGGAGACAGCTTTGATGGAGATGGTCAAGCAGGACAACCGACGGCAATTGAGTGCTAGGGTA
Source organism: Erythroxylum subrotundum (assembly GCA_027563845.1). NCBI lineage: Eukaryota > Viridiplantae > Streptophyta > Magnoliopsida > Malpighiales > Erythroxylaceae > Erythroxylum > Erythroxylum subrotundum. The sequence goes on along the minus strand of JAOQMQ010000004.1, from coordinate 23,952,920 downwards.
TACATAAACTTTATTTTTTCATTCTTATTTGGAAAATCTTTTTATATGAACTTTTGGGGCTTCATATTGCTAAAACAACTAATACGTAAGAGATAAATAACTTGAGAACATATGGGTTTTTGGGGAAGGGGGTTTGTGAGAGCAAATCTGTTTGCATGAAGAAATATCAGAATAAGAAGTCCTTCAGAATTAAAAAAAAGTCTTACGGTGAATTTCGTCTAGATGCACAAGGTCTTCCATCCAACGCCACTGGAAAATGATAAAAGCTGCTATAAGATATGTTCGATGATCAGTTTTCTGTGAGTTTAGGATTTTCACTGACATGGTCTTGGGTTTTTGAAATGAAATTGTAATTTTTAGTTGAACCGAAATGGGTAGTGATTTTGTTCTTTGAATTGTTATTTATCTCAGATTCTCTTCATCCTGATGTGCCAATGCCTAATCCTGATTCAAATGCATTGCATTCTGAATATTTGCTTATGATCTCTAGGTTGAAGAGTTGGAGCGTGAGGTTTCCCAGCTGCAAAGGGCCCTTGCTGATAAGCAGGAACAAGAAAATGCAATGCTCCAGGTTCATGCTTGTTTCATATTTTCTTATAGCGCTTATCACACGCAAAGCCATTGGTTCTTCTCTCATATTTGACTTATAATTATGTTCCCAATGTTGAGACCACTTAGTAACCATGCAGGTCTTAATGCGGGTGGAGCAAGAGCAAAGACTAACAGAAGACGCACGCAGATATGCTGAACAAGATGCGGCAGCCCAAAGATATGCAGCTCAAGTGCTTCAGGTTTGTATTTTTCAGTTGTTTTTGTTGAATATTTTGCTAGACTTGTGTGAGTCATAGTTTTCAGTGATTCTTTAAGATAATTTGCATGATGAGCCTGGAAAACTAATTTTGTTGCACTATCACTGAAATCTGATATTTATTTGTTTTTTTTTTGGGTAAGAAATCTGATATTTATTAGACGGTGATTATATTAGTGATGCTTCCTTTCTGCGAGAGGGCATCTGAACTTTCTAACTTACAGTTTAATTGCTTCTTTGATGATCATCAACTACTACAACTGTTACATATCTACAGGAGAAGTATGAAGAGGCCATGGCATCCCTTGCTCAAATGGAGAAGCGTGTGGTTATGGCAGAGTCTATGTTGGAGGCGACCCTGCAATACCAATCTGGTCAACTAAAGACACAACATTCTCCAAGGTAAGTAGTCAACTTCCTTTCAGAGTAAAATGTTTGCAGCTTCAGTTTTCTTATTGACTTGTTAATTATACTACGGTTGTTGAATTGTGTTGGATAGTATTTGGATTTTATGATGTTAAATAAAACATACTGGTTTTGCTCATGCTTCTGAATTTCCATTTCGATTAAGGTAATGTGCACATTACATCCATCAATTTCTGGAAATTAAACACGATAGAAAACAAGGCCAAGAAATTCATTTCCTGTAATTTTAACTGCAAACCTCTGTCCGCACATGTCTATTTGGAGTGCTCGTAAGTTACCCAATTGGATCACATAGTTGCTTAGAGATGAATCTAAAATTTTTCAGAACTCCTGGGCAAGCACATAAAGCAAATCAAGAGGCTATTCAAGACATACCTCCAAGAAAGGTTGGTTTATTAGCTCGACCTTTCGGACTTGGATGGCGTGACCGAAACAAGGTTTGTGTTTTACGTATTTACTTCGATATTAATTTCACACGCTAAGAGTAAGTCAGTTTGGATGTTGTTTAACCAAAATGGACAAAACAGGGGAAACCTGCTAATGTTGATGAGGCAGAAAATGGCAAGTCGTTCACTGAGGAGCAAAGTCCAAGCAATGAGCAGGAGACAAATGGTCATTCGGTTAAGGAAAACGAGTAGAGTATTTTAGGTTCGGTATAACTAAAGTATCTCAAGTTGTCAGACTGGTAGATAATTTTTTGCCGTACCGCTCAGTGTAGATCACTTTTCTTCTTTGGTCATCTTTTAATATTTAACATGTCCCATGTAGAGCTATTTCCATTTATTGTTTGTTCACTGTCCAGTAGCAATAGTAGGTCTCTTTATAGCTGAATAGTATGTAAAAAAGAAACATGAAATCCGTCACGAAACAATTGTATAATCTTTGATTCAATATTGCTTCTTCTGTGAATATTTCTTCATATTTTCAATGTGAATAACAGAAACAAAATGAAGTTTATTCCGATTGGAAGAAAGATTGAACCGAAGAAAGTTCAACCCTGAAGTTTTTCGCAATTTGTAAGTGTAATTTTCTCCGTATCGTTTCAATTTTATCGGATGTCAAACTTTTGTTTAACCCCGTAGTTCTTCTCAATTCATGAGTGTCTAAACTTCTCTGTATCATTCCAATTTTATACAAAAGATAGCTATATGATCTGGTATTAAGAATATGGTAAAGTGAATCTCTTCAAGGATAGACCAATTTCTATTTAGATACAGAGCCATTGTACAAAAGAGCTTGTACAAAGAAAGGGCACAGTTTTGGGCGGAGGGAGGGAGATCACTATAGTAAAACAAAAATAACCAAAAAAGAAACTTACACAAAATGGTGAGAAAATAAACTAAATAGACAAAAAAGGGATTATGAAAAAAGATAAAATCGTGTATTGCAGCAATAGGAATCACATTCTAGCTAGCTGCACCTGTTGAAATTGAATCCTGTTCAGTGACCTCATTGTAGATATGTAAACCTGTACTTACAAAGCTTGCAATCATGTCAATTGGCTCCTGAGGATGGTATGATTCCCTAAACATGGGTGCATTCTAAAATTCGCCTATCGACTTCACGGTTCCCTTCTAGTTCTAGGAGTAGATGAGCCTGTGCGGGAGCTGTGTACTGACTGAGTCTCGGGATCGTACTTTTGAGAAGCAAGATAAGTAAGAGCTGTAACTACATCAGCTATGAGGGGCCGCATGTTAGGCTGTTCCTGAACACACATTGCAGCAACTGCAAGAGCTTGGTACAAACCCCTCACAGGATATTGACCTTGGAGAAGTGGATCGGCCATTTGGGCGAATTTCCGTCGATCTTTGAATAAAGGCCGTGCCTGCATCACGGGAACGACATTAGATCAAGATTCAAAAGCAAAACTATCCAGATCACTAAATATTTTTATTTCTACTTAGGTTGGACTGCATAAAGTGAGTAACATCTTGAAACAATATACCAGCGACTGATAAATGGGCACATATGCCTGAGGATCAACTACAACTCTCACCCAGTAGACCCAGACTATTAAATCTTGAGGAAACTCAGCTCTGAAACCGAAGGAAAAAGAGAAGAAGAAGCACTTAATTGCAAGTTTGTCCATGCCGAATCAATTAATTATAAGATGAGAAAACTCCCTCAATGAAAAGAGTATAATACTTATCACAAGTTCATAACCTCAGTATGCTACCTAATGCTACATGAATTTCAAGAGTATTCACATTGTAAGTCCGAAGAAGTTCCGACAATGAAGTTCACCGCAGATTTAATCTGATTTCCAAAGATAGTCACCTAGTTGTCTTTCCTCTTTATGGGGTACCGGTTTGTCCTTTCATTATCTTAGCACTACCTAGAAGTAGTTCTTCGGAAATGGTTTGATTGTAAAATAATGGTGAATTAAGGAATTTGTTGTTTCATCAATTTCAGGTCCAAATATACCATATGAAACAAAAGTCAAATTAAACATTGCTGGTCTTAAAAGGTTATAATATCCAAGAGCATATAATAGATCAGAAGTAGTTCATGCCATGCCAATAAAGAAAACATACTTTCACAGAAGTGAGAAGCTACTTCAAACTGACTACTGCAATGGTATTTCAAACCGAATACTGCAATGATAAGATGGAACTTAAGTTTACAAAAGGCCACAAGTGTCTTACCCATGCAACTAGATTATGCTCCCCGCCGCCTCTGGAATTGTCAATAGCTTTCCTCCCAGTAATGATTTCAAGGAGTACAACACCGAAACTGTATACATCTGATTTTAGCGTAAGCTGACCTGTCATTGCATATTCAGGAGCACAATATCCATAGGTTCCCATCACTCTAGTGGAAACATGAGTCTTGTCTCCAACGGGACCCAATTTTGCCAACCCAAAATCAGATAGCTTTGGATAATAATTTTCATCAAGCAAAATGTTCGAGCATTTCAAATCACGATATATCACAGGGGGGTTAGCTTTGTCATGCAAATACTCCAAGCCCTTAGCAGCACCGGCAGCTATTTTCATTCTCGTAGTCCAGTCAAGTCGTTTTCTATCAGGTGGCAGATCTAAAATATAAATGCAATAGAAAAAAATTACTGATGTATGTCAAAAAACATTAACCTTAAATGAGCATAAAGATGCTCAAAGCGATCAATAAAATGGGCGTCCAATAGGCAATGACTCGTGAACAGTTAGCAAAGCGATTGGAAAGAAATATTACATTCACATGAATATGGAATATCTGTACGCTTCTCTAACCGCACTCAAGATAAGAACAAAACAAATGTATTCTCATAGCACTTCCTTCTAATTTGTAATTTATCTAACAAAACCTCCCTTCTTTGACTCGTTAATTAATATTTTTACCATCTTAAAGAGAGTATCAAACTTCTGAAGCCTAACAACTATAAATCAACTATTTGAGAACATACCATGTAGATGATCTTCCAGCGATCCTAATGGCATGTATTCATAAACCAAAAGTCTTTGGTCTCCATCAGCACAGTACCCTATCAAGTTAACAAGATTTGGATGGTGAAGTAGGCTCAACATCAATACTTCAACAAGGAATTCCCTGTTCCCCTGTAGCCCATTGCGATCAAGTTGCTTAATAGCAACAACCTACAACGTATCAAAGAAATATTCAGGTCATTTGGAGCATTACATTTTGTGCTGAACTAATAGTTACAATGCCAAAGATAAAAAGGTGTTCAGTCTAAAATTTGAAGCAATAATCTAGTTTTGGGTCAGATGGATTCACAATATCTTGAAATTAGAACCAATTCCTCAAATGTTCCTTTTGATCCTTTGAGCTGACAAGTTTCATTATTATCTTTCAACGATCAATCAGTTCTTCTCTTGGATATGTGAGCATCATAAGGTAATCAAGGAGATGAAGTTTCCAGGGAACGATTTGATCTACATCTACAAACAATGATTAGATACAATGCATTGCCCTTTTGTAAATCTTCATTCAAAAAGCCGAATCCAACTAGTTCAACAAACCTTATTGTTACTCTCCAATCTTCCTTTATATACTCGGCCAAAACCTCCTTCACCCAAAAGACAATCTGCCCTGAAGTTCTTTGTTGCAGCAGCCAATTCACGGAACGTAAATGTATGCGCGGCAATATGATCAGTGCCTCCCTCCTTAGGAATATCCTTCTTAATATCCAAGGTCAAGTTTACCTTCACCTTCTCTGCATAAAACAATAGAACAACAATATGCATTACAATCAACCCACCAATAATTTGAAACACAACAAATAGTACTCACTATCACATCAGTTGAACTAAAAACAGTACTGAACCAGGTCATCTAAAAAATCTTGTCATCCAAATTTGAGAAACATAACAAGGGCCAGAAGATAAAACAATCATCTAGGAACGACCAACTGGATTATTCCCCTTGCATACCTAACTCTTTCGCTCTGACAAGCATTGCCTGCTGCCCAAAACTTAGAACGACCATGAATACTCGACAATAAAATGATATGAAATACTCTTTCATGACAAATTAGCACACATGTACCTTTATAATCAATCATTTAAGAAAAAAATAACAAGGGGCCGGCTGTGAACTTAGTGTAACAAGATATCCCACAATGCCGGATTACCGTTGAAATGAAACACTGATGAACACTTGGAGGGTTTCGCCAAAATAATCGCAATCTTAGTAATACTCAACAACCCTAAATAAAAAAAAAAGGACACATTTTGTGAACCAACTTCATGAGGTAGAAAGATTGCATGTATAAGTCTGCTGACAATTAGACCACATGCCTAGTGAAAGCCGAGTTTTTGACTGATAGTACCTTTCCCTGACAAAAATTATATATGCAAACAGAACTATTCGGATAAATTATCACTGAATCTACACCGTTAATATGCAATTGATTCCCACAGATTGGGAATCTATCCGAGAAATTTTAAAAGATCCCAGAGCTTCAAAAGGGATAGAAATGACTACGATCGAAATTCATCACCTTCAGGCCAAAAAATGACCTTGAAACTGAACCACATTAGCGCAAAACTGCGATTACATTACCTTCAGCAACAATAATCCCCGTGTCCAATCCAGATCAACACATTCTTCAATACCCTCGAAAAGAAAGCTTCAAACTATGATGAATGTGACCCAGTTCTCATGAAATTCACCAACTTTACATGAAATAACTACTTTAAAACGATACATGAACCAATACAGCAGAGGGGGGGAAAAAAAAAAGAAGAAGCAAACTTTGAAGTATCGTCTACTTAAAAGTACCCGAAGATGATGGGATCTGATCATCAGACTTGTTGTTGTTGTTCTTCTGGGGTTCCTTTTGGTTCTTTGTTGACTTTCCAGAACAGAGAAAGCAACCCATGATCGGCTTCTCTCTGTTACTTCAGAAGAGTATCCCCAGAGAGAGACAGAGACAGGGACAGAAACAGAGACAGAGAAATATGAAGAGAGAAGAGAAAAGAAGTGTGTGTTCTCTTCGAAAATGGTTATATATTCTTTCTAGTTTACGGCTTTTTTGCTCTCGTGCCCTTCCTGAAAACGTGTCCCTGTCTGTTTGATATTCACAAAACGGTCCCATAGTTCTTGCATTTCTCTAAATTGGCCCCGTGGGAAGAAGTGAAAATAGGACCTAATTTTGTAATTTAAAAAAATTACTCAAAAGACCATTTAATATTAACTAGTATTAATAGAATTACTAATAGAATTTCGCAATATTGATGTAACCCTTGTTTCTAATTACTAAAAAGACATGAATTAAAAATAAATAATATATTTGTTAAACTTTCTATCTAAATTTTAAGATATTCATAACCAATGTTTTAAAAATCCGAACATAAAGTTAAACTTGTAAAACAAAAAGTTTAAAGTTTAAAAAGTTTAGTCGGTATTAGATTGTTAAAAAATTCATTAAACATTGAATAAAATTAAAGAATTTAAAATATAATTCAAAGAGATTGTTTTTATCTATCGACTAATTTGATGTTTAATTAAAAAGATATTATTAAATGAAATTAATTAAATTTCTTTAATTTATAAAATTTTATTAATTTACAAAAATTGACAATTAAATAATAAATTAATCAATTTTTAACGACAAAAATTGTTAAAATAAATTGATTAATCACCGTTAATAAAACGTCACCATTAACTAATGGGGTGCCCTTCTGTCACATAATGGGGTGGTGTGACAACATAATTTTGTAAATTAGTGCATTTATTAAAAATTTTATTTTAAAAGATTTAAAAATTCTATTAAATAAAGGTTTTTTTTCAAGTTCGAGCTTGTACTCAATTGTCCCAATTAAATTTATTTTTTATTTTGTTATTTTATGTAAAAATTTAAACTTCTGATTTGATTAAACAATCAATTCAATTCATACAGTGTCCATTTGGGTCGGACTAAATTGAACTTTTTTTTATAATATCAAATTACACAACTCTAAAAAGTAATACTTACTTGATTACTCATATTTAAAACGGTGATAATCAATAAAACAAAATAGCATCCAAAATCCACTTTAACGCATATAAAAACAATTAATATGAGAATTAATTTAACCTTATCAAACATTAAAGACAAAATAATGTAAATAAATACACATAACGTGACTGAGAGGGCAATGGCATTAAACTTTGGGGTTCACTTGAAATAAAAGCAATTTTAGTAGAGCAAATCATGAATTTCCATAAACATGGAAGCTATATACCATTTTTTGTCTTGTTTGTTAAACAAGTATTTATAAATTAATTATTTTATTTGAGTGACAAGATTATTCTCAACAAATTGCCTGTGGTCTCGTCATTTGTTGCCTAAGACTATGCTTGGTCGAGAGATTATTAATGGAATAGAATGAAACGTAATATTATTTTATCGTTTAGGAGGAGCGTTTATGATGGAATGAAATGAAACAAGATAAAAATTGAGGGTTTCATATTATATCTCTTTCCATCCTAAATAGTAAAAATAAAAAACTTTCGATTTGAAAAATTTAGGATGAAATATAAAATGATAAACAACTTTACATTATATTAAGTTATAAACTCTTCATTCAAACAACATTTCACTATATTACATTATGAACTATTTCATCCTTCTCAAATAATAGTGTTCTAATATTACATTCATTTACGTTTCATTCCATTATAAATCATTATATTTCATTCTATTCATTGAAAACTTTATGTCAAACTAAATATAGCCTAAAGTAGTTTTTTTGGATGATTAAAAAATTCAACCGATTCAATCGATTCAACAGTACAAATTTGTAGCTTAATTTTAAATTTTTAGTTCAATTTATTTTAATAATTATTTTTATTAAATTTATCAATTTGTTAATTAGTCGATCAATTTTTATAAATTAATAAACTTTATATAAACTTTTTATAAATACTATTACTTATTCTAAGTTTTTTTTAACGTATTTTGTTGTTTTTTTAACATCTTTTACAGAACTTTTTTTGTAATATCTTCATATCACATTTACATGTAGGTCTAATGAAAATAATCTTTTACTAAATAGGAATAAGATCGCGTATTATTAGACTTTTCTAAATCTCGCATTTATGTGGGATTCAACTGAGAGTTGATAACGATGATAAACAAAATTTTATAACCTAAAATAAATAAATAAATTTTTTTAATATCCTCTTTTTTAATTAAACTTTAAAAATTTTAAATAAAATTATTTTTAATATTCCTAAAATGGACAAAAGAAAACTTTGGTTATCTTTTCTTTTGTCCTTTTTAGGAATATTAAAAAAATACTTACGAATAAAATATTTTATTTTAATTTTTGGGCGGTAAAATCAAAGTAATTCGAAGAGGTATTTTGTCAAATCAAATGCGCGCTTTTAGGGTGTGTAATTAATTATCAATTAATAGGTTAGGACCCACGATAATAAATATAAAAAATTCGATTTTTTCAAAACAGTTCGGCTGCTTTTAGTGTCCTCTGGGAGAGAATCTAGGGTACTTTTGTCAGCTACTTGGTGATGGTATATCCGGACGAGATCCTCTGTTCCGTTTTTACTTTTTAGTGTGGCAATTCAGTTTTATGGTCCACACGTTACCATGAACCTCGCATAAATGTGCTATATAAACGGGAGAATGAAATTTAGGTCATTCTCCCAGAGGACGCTAATTTTTTTATGAAAATTTAAAAAGTAATTGATAAATATAAAAATGAAAAATATAAAAAATATAAAAAATCCCAGCTGATATAAAAGTGAAAAATATCAATTGTCCATGATAATAAATATAAAAAATGGCAAATTATATTAATTGTTAGTTAATTTTATCTACAGTTAATTAATAGTTGATTATATCAGTTAATTTAATTAACGAAAAATACCAATTGTTTATTAAAAATATTTGGTAAAATTAGTTTTTTAATATTAACTGTTGATGACCTTATTTAGTAATCAACTGATCGTATTAGTTGTTAGCTGATAGTTGATTATATCAGTTGATTTGACCAGTAAATTGTATTAATTGTTAGCTAATTTTATCATCTATTAGCTAATAGCTGATTCTATCAGCTGATTTGACCAACAAATTGCATTAGCTGTTAGCTGATAGTTGATTCTATCAACTGATTTGACCAACGGATTGCATTAGTTATTTGTTAGAGAGTTTGGTAAAATTAGCTGTTTAGGTGTAAAATGACTTATGAAGACATAACATTTAAAAAAATAAGGGTATGAATATTATATATTTTAAAATTTCGTTGAATATTCAAAATAAAAATTTAAATTTTAGATATTTAATTCTACAAAATGATTATTTCAAGTAGAGTACTAATATCAATAATGTTATTTCATAAAAAAAAGGTGTAGACATTTTTTTCACATTAAATTTTGGAATTTACATTTATAAGCATAACTTTTTTAAAAAAATGATTTGTCATTTGTAAATGTTATAGCCAATTTGTAAACTTCAATTTTTGTGGTCACGTGGGGAAGGAATCCTAAATCTTCTAATTTGAGCTCACAATCAGCTTCAAGAAGCAGGACAACAGCTACGTTGCACTCAGGTTGAAGACACCACCGTCAAGTGGCAACGATGGATAATAACCAATTTGAACGATTTCAGCTAACCGTAATAAAGAGGGTAAAATGGACATAATTTCAGCTTATTGTTTGAAAGACTCCTCTATAGGAGCTTATCCAAAATAAGCCGATTAGGTTGAATCAATCAACCCAACCAGCTAATAACTAAACAACCTTAACAGTTTTTTTATAAAAACAACAAGCTAAAATGAGTCAATTAGCTAAAAAAGAGCTTATCAACTCTTCACCAAACAAGGCCGATATATAAAATGACTTACGAAGACGTGATTTAAAAACAAAATTTAAGAGCATAAATATTATATTTCTTAGTATTACGTTGAATATTCTTTTAAGAATTTAGAATTTAGATATTTAATTTTACAAAAATTAAGTTTATAACTTTAATAAAAAAACATAATAATAATAATAATAATAATAATCAAATGTTAAATTCTCTATTAATATAAATGATGTAGCGAGCTACATAATATTAATATTTTTATATAATATGTATGAATTTTGTTATTTAATAAATTAAAATATCTATAATTATAGTATGACATATATACGATACATATCATAATTCAAAAATTATGTAAAGAGGGTATAATTAGTTTTTTACCTATTAATTTTTTGTTGATCGTCCAAAAAGTTCCTCTTATGAAATTTTTAGAAATCAACTTATTGAGGTTAAATAGGTTATTCATCAAACACATTAATAGCGTTTTAAGATAGTTAAAAATTTAACTTTCAGTTAATAAACTAAAAAATAACTGACAAGTTATTTGCCAAACACCTCCTTAATGAAACAAAATAGAAATTGATTAAATGAAACAAAGTATCAGTTCCTACTTGATATCTATATAATTATCATCATCCAAAACATGTCACATGATCGCACGGCTCAGAGACAGGCAACACTAGTTATAAGAACAAGGACCATTCATAACTAAAAAGATTCCGTATTTTATTAAATACACTAAAATTTCTTATTAAAATTTTCATTTTAATTATTAAATTCTGAAATTATCTATAATATTATTTAGGTATCACACTTTTCCACCATATTTTATTAAATTTTACTTGAATTAATATAATACATTAAAATATTTAAAATTTAATAACAATAATTTATGTAATAGTTAAATGACATTATATGAAGATAAATAACAATGCTTTAAAATATATGAAATTATGAGAAGATTTTTAATAAACTTTCAATTAAAGAAACATTTAAATGGTCGACAATTCAAAATCCAAATAACAAACAATGTAATCAATATTTTAAAAATCAGATTGAAAATTAAACCGATAAGATTAAAAGATTTAACTGGTATTATACTGTCATAAAATTAATTAATATTAAAGAATTTGAAAAATAATTAAAAAATGAAGACTATTAAATTAAAATTAATCGATTTATTTTAATTTATAAAATTAATTATTTTATAAAACTGACTGATTAATTAATAAATTAATCGATTTTTAACAACAATGATTATTAAACTAAATTGAGCTGAAAAGTTAAAAACTTAAAAAAAAATTGATCGGTTTAAAATTTTCACTGTTAAATCAGTCGAATTGATTCAATTTTTTAAAACATTGGTTTCAACACAAAACACAAAAGAACAAAACCTTAGCTTAGGGAAGACTATTGAAAGTTCTTTCTCTTAGCATATGAGCAACCTTAAAAAAGACAAAGCAGAAAATGTCACTGAAACAATGGTTCATAGTAAATATTCATTAACCTTATCATTATATATGATCCAATTGTTCGGACACCACTTTGGTTAATGACAAAAAAAAAGGGATCAAATCTTTTGTATTTATAATTCTGTGCCAATTTTATTTTAGACAATTTTATTAACACACATTCTTAAAATTCAAGAAATTATGTGAATTGGATCGTTTGAAATATGATTGACACATACTTATAAACACAAAAGATCTTGTAAAAAAATTAAAAAAAAAAGGATGAGATTGTCTGTTCTCGATACTGTCAACTTCCTCTTTCTACATGTTTCACAGTAAATAAATAGGGCAGTGTTAAATATGAGGATGGAAGAAGATGGCACAAGAAGGGCAACAGCTGTTGCCTAAATTGGCAGTCACCCTATGGATAGGTAATGATAAAACCAGTTTTGTTTTATGACGTACTTCCTTCCAAGCATGCGCATTTTATAAAACAACACAAAGAACGAACACAAATGTAAAGAATTGGTTATATGGACTATGGATTAGCATCTGTTGTGGGATACGAAAGCCTACAACTACTTAAGCATGGTGGACCGGACAAGCTAGAGGAAAACAGTTAGTAGTGTCCTTTATCCTAGCTAACATCCCTTGTCCTGCCAAAAATAGGTGTGTGTCCTTAACTCTCTATGTACTTAAAAAGGCTATTGCTACGCTCTTTTAGAGCCTAGTTTCAATGCTAGTACCAGGCCATAGTGATAAGATTTCTATCAATACCAGAAGATCAAAATGGTTAGTTGAAACTCGCCTCAAATCTTCTACTCCAATAAACTTTGGATCAATTCTATGCCAACTCATCTCAGTCATCTATTTATATGAAATAATTATTTAAAACTCTCCTCAAATCCTTTGATTTACTAACTCTAAATTAATCATGTGCAAACTTATCTCAGTCACCTATTTAATAGAGAAAAGTTTTAACGGGACTTGATCCTCTGGTTCATTAACTCTGGACCAATCCTGTGCCAACTCATCTCAGTCATCTATTTATGTGGATCTCTATAAATAAATGATTGAGATGAGTTAGCACATGATTAGTCCAAAATTAATGAACCAGAGGATCAGGTAAGTTTTATCCCTATAAATAGATGACTGAGATGAGTTGACACAAGATTAGTCCAGAGTTAATAAACCAGAGGATCAGGTTCCGTTAAAACTTCCCTCTATTATGATATGTCTGTGTGTCATCGCTAGCGAGCTTATAAGTATACGAATTATGGAAGCGTTACCTTCGGTCCTGCTGTGTTTACGCCTCGTATGAATTCTCAGCCGTCATTCCTTCTGAAGAACTTTTTTCCAGTATCTGGTTATACACCTGTATTAAGCATAGCAAATGACCGATAACGAAAAAAGAGAGAAATATAGGACCACACGAAAAGGATAAAGCATACAATCTATGAAAAGGATAGCGCACCAAATGGAAATGAGTTCTTTTAACTAGTAAAGGTTACTGTAAGACTTCAACTCAATTGTTGTGTCACAGGACGATGGTTCGTCAGTTCGGGTTTCTTTCGTGATGCGTTGATGCGATGAGGAGCAATTGTGAATGAATGAAGCTCAAACAAAGAGCTGCGCCTACCCAGAAGCCTGTTAAAGAGAGCTATCAATCTCTTGATTAGGGTTGTAATCTTGATGATTTTTATATAATGCAATTACTCGTAATCATACATGAAATGATTAAAAGTGAAGGTAATGTGAAATATCTTATTTCGGTTCTATATCTAATTTCGGCGTCGTTTTCGAGCTTCAAACAATCACGAATTTTTCAGGATCTTATGGAAAATGTTTCTTAACACGAAGTTTAGGTCTTTTTACAGTTTTTTCAAAACATAAGTTCTCTTAACGGGTCAGAAAATTTTTATGCTTATAATTAATGAGCAACTGTAGGAGACCTTAACCTTTATACATAGCTTCCATATCGGACTTTCCCATCACAACGCAGATATGAACCTAATTCATACTAATTGAGATCTATTTTCTACTCAGACTTTGATCCATTGATTTAGATCATTTATTGGGCTACTTTATTATCTTTATCTTAATTCAATTATATAACTTAACTGATAATTTGTTGAAAAACCAAAAAATGCAATTAATAATTGTTTAATTTTATAAGAGAAGACAAAATTGTCCATCATTTTATTAATGAATGATGGTTCTGCCAGATTCTGGCTGAACTGTACGTTACCATTTGGATCCATGAGTCAACTGTTCTCTGTAGTGACTTCGGCGATGAGATCCCTGCAAAACAAAGAAGGCACGTCGGG
>JAOQMQ010000004.1:23919987-23931528 GCA_027563845.1 Erythroxylum subrotundum | reverse complement strand
TATTTAATTGAATTCTGCTGTAAAATTCTGCAGGATCCTGCCAAGAAACAGTTTGCAGACGAATTGCTTTCTTATACTGATACGTTTAGCAGCACAGTGTTTAAATCATTTAAGGGAGATCCTCCAAAAGAAACTGGTAAGTTTTGTTGACTTTATCATTTCATGGATGGGTTCTGTGTTATAAACTTCAGTCATTAAATCAGCAAATGTGTTACAGGTCCTGTTTTTGATCATCTGGAAAATGCTCTTCATAAGTTTGATGATGGTCCTTTCTTCCTTGGCCATTTCAGTTTGGTAAGCCTGAATGGTTTGATATTATATATTGATTGTATCTGATAAATGGCTTTTGTAGATTTAATGTTAAATTATTTAGTTTGAATGGGGTTAATGATCTCTTTTTCCTCTTCTCTTATGGATATGGTTCTTGATTCCTCAGGTGGATATAGCCTATATTCCTTTTATTGAAAGATTCCGAATCTTCCTATCAGAAGTGTTTAAGTATGACATAACTGCTGGCAGACCAAAACTTGCTAATTGGATTGAGGTACTTTTTTCTTTCATTCTATTAGCCTTTTTATTTATAGTCATTCGATTGGCTTATTGCCCACATGCCTGAGATGTTCTTCATTTGCATTTTGTTGCATCTGCTCTTAACTTGAGCCTGGGATGATTCATTGTACAAATAATTGTTAGAAGAGTATTGCAAACTTTCAAAAAGCATGGTTGGTAGCTTTTTAGTAAAATTTCACAAGATTGGAAGTAAGGATGGCTGATTGAGTCCGGCTGGATTGGGAGAGAACCGATTCGGACGTCATTTTGGTTAATATGTTGAAAATTTTATTGATCAAATGATATCGTTTTGGTAAGTTATATCAAAACAACGTCATTTTGACTATAACTTGTCAAGTTTTAGACTCTCCAAGTCGATTGGGTTGAGCCATTGTGATCTTTATTTGAAGCAGGAAGGAAATACTAGTCATAGTCATATAACATATAACAAAGCTTTTGGGGTGGAGCACTTATATATATTGCAATGGAGGCTTCTGTTGATAAACTCCTTCAAAAAATTGTGGTGCAGGAACTGAACAAGATTGAAGCTTACAAGCAAACAAAGAAAGTTGATCCTGAGGAACTGGTTGAGTTTTACAAGAAGCGCCACTCGGTAAACCCCCGATTGTAGTTGGCAGAAGATAGTTTTGTACCATAATGAAGTTCATGTCCATTCTTCTAACTACCAGCTTCTGAATGTTTTTTCATTGAGACTGTTGTTGATATTTGAAGATAACATTCCGTTGGCTATCCAAAATGGTATCACCAAGGATACTAGGACTAAATTCGATGATAAAAGAGAAATAGAAAGAAAGGAGATGAAATGATCTCAAATAGAGTGAGGTAGTTTTAATACCTATAAGTGGTCCAATGCTATGTAATTAATGGATATGAATGTCTTATTTTTGTGGTGACGGTCAATGTGCTTGATGGAAGCACATTGATATATTTTTCTTGAAGATTTTTGGGGTCCTAAGCTCTTTTACTTTTCTGAAAAGTACACCATCGATTTTGGAATCAAGAGCTTAGAAAATTTTCAAAAATTGCATACTCTCCAAGCAAAAACATCAATGACATGAGGTATTTTGATTTCTTCCACATTCAGTTTGTTTGTTATTATAACATATATTAATGTTGAATTGACTTATATTTGGTATCAGAGCACAATAACATCTGCCTTGTTTTAGTTTTTGGAGACTCGAATTCTAGAAAAAAATTCATATTAAAAAAATTTCATTTTAGAGTTGCTTTTTGGAAGTTTGTGCAGAAATCTTAAATTAGTGTTTTGTAAATATTCCTACATTAAAAAATCAATTTTTTGTGGTGTCTTTTTGATATGGTTTTATTTGGTATCGAACGAGTCACATATTAGGTTGTTATGACCCGATTAGAAGTTAAAGAAGACCTTTTCTCTGAATGACATCATTTTGTTTGTTTATTAAAAACAAAATTCTGATGTAGTTGCAGAGGTTCACCATGCGCCCCATGTCAGGATCTTTTGTCCCTTACTCTGTTCTATTAAATCTCAGTCATCTATTTATGTGGGACCTATACAAATAGATGACTGAGATTTAATGAGACAAGGTAGGGGATAGAAGATCAGTCCCCATGCACCCCACTTCTGCCAACTGAACTGAAGGTGTTATGCTGATATATTATGTGATGAAATTGTATTTGTATAGAACGTTCATTATGTCTATATTTTTGCATTATGAATAAAATTTTGGATAAAATACTTTTGTGATTAATTATTAGGGATTAGCTACAATAACTCTAATTATATAAAATTATATATTTATGCAATTAATCACATAAAGAGTTGAGACATTTAATTGTAGTTAATTATTTTAGTATACTAAATTTTATCCCACATGAATTTTTATTATATTTGAATGATTAATTATGATAAAATATGAAATTATTTTTTCTACTTTTCCTACAGGTATTACGAATTAGAATATAATTTGATAGTTTTATAATAAAGTTTAAAATAAATTTGTTTAAATTAAAAAATTTAGCTTGCATGCATTTTTTTATGTTGCTTGATTTATGGATTTTAAGATATGTATATGTTTTACATTGGTCACACATATATATATTTGTTAACCTTAATTTATTAATAAATAGCATGTATGTTTAAATTATGTAACTATTCAAACTGTTAGTTTCTTCTATGCAAGTTATGAAATTCCCTAATTAAAGGGTAAAAACTATAAACTTTGGAAGAAGAGAATTCTTCTTCATCTGAGATGGATAGACATTAATTATGTTATCTGGAAGGATGAACCACCTAAGATAACTGAGGTTAGTACTACAGTTGAAATTGCTCTTTATGAATGCTAGAAGCGATCTAATTGCGTAAGTGTAATGTTCATAGAAATTAAAAATTTTGCTGAAATTCGTGATTTTGTAAAATAACATGACAATATCTGTCCTTTACTAAAAGTTATTGATGAGCTCTAGTAAAAGTTATCGATGAGCAATTGGAAACTTCAGACAAAGTACTTGCAAGCATTTTAATTATGAACTTGCTAGTATTCTAAATATGAAGTTTTCATTTATAAGATTTTTCGGTGTTCGAGGTGTGCATAAGCACATCATAAAGATAAAAGACATTACGACTCAATTAAAGAAACTAGAGATTTAGATGTTTGATTCTTTCCTCGTGTATTACATTATAAATACCCTTTTACCACCATAAAGACTCATTAAAATCTTTTATAATACACACGAGAATAAGTGGTCAATAAATACATTAACGACCATGTATGCTCGAGAGGAAAAGAGATTGCTGATGAAACATAGAGAGAGATCGGAGAGAGAGTTCGCATAATGCACATGGGGATATCTATCAACTTGTACTGCTGCTATCGTGTTCAGTTGTAACATGATTGTAAAAGCTTGAGATTTTTTCACGTGCTTTTGATGCAGGATTTCATGTATCAATCAAGACATCTCTTGGCTTTGTAGCCACTAGTCTTGGTGCATGAGTGGCATTAAGTGTGATGAAGAAAAACTCTGGTTAGCCGCCGTCGCCGGATCAAGAAGCAGTTTAGTTGTATATCTGTTAGGCCTCCTATTATGCAAGTATATTCTAGAAGGGCAAGGAAAGGGGTAACCGAGTAGAAGATTACTCCATTCGGTTATGGGTAAGGGCTGGTAGTTAGAGGAGGTGCATGAGAGAGGATATGAGGGGTGAGTTAGTTATAGTACTGACGTTAGCGGTAGGGGGGAATAAATAATGTAATGATTGGGTGAGGGGATAGTCTATTTTGTCCTAAGTAAATTCTGGTGAGCCTAAGGCTAGGAGAGAGCAGCACTCTCGAAATTGTCTGCCTACTACCTTGTAACTTGACAGATTCCAAGTTACACATTAATAATATTCAGTGTAAAATCTCTCAAACATTGAGAGTTCTATCATTGGTATCAGAGCACCGATCCTATCAATGGCTAATAAGAAGGGAGAAAACAGAATGGATGGAATCGAGAAGGAAATGGAGAACTTACGTGAAGATTTCCAGAAGCACTTTGAACTTTTGAGGGTAGAAAGGAGACTAGAGAAGGAAGCATTGCAACAAGGTTGGGAGCAATCCCAGCATGAGGTGAAGGAGTTGTGTGAGTTAATGAAACAATTTGTGAGCTACCGTGAAGCTGTGAAGAGTGGGGAGAATTTGGGCAACACAAGCAATGAGGTGGAACCACGCATGGACAAAGGGAAGGGGCCGATGGAACAAGGTTGGAGCACTGAGCCAACCGCAGGGGGAGGATCGACAAGGGGACCCCGGCGATATCCACCAGAGACCACTGATCAGAATGCATTCCCACAGGAGTATGGATGGCATAAAGCTACTTACCTGGACTCGTCGCATGGATGGGCTCAATAAGAGCGAGATCGAAGGGGACCACCGGAGGGAGGAGAGCGTGAACATGGACCGCCAGAAGAAGGATGGAGGGACTTACCGACGAACAGCCACCGGGGTTCGGACGACAGGGGGATCCTCGGTGTGACTGTCATACGAGGCGGGTGGAGATGCCGGTGTTCGATGGAGAAGATCCCGATGGGTGGATTTATCGTGTAGAACGCTTCTTTTCGGTGGGACGCTTTAACGAGAAGGAGAAAATGGAACTGGTATTGTTGAGCATGGAGAAAAAGGCGTTGGCGTGGTTTAGGTGTGTGGAGGGTCGACGGCCAATCCGAACATGGGAGGAGTGTAAGGGTCTACTGGTGGAGAAGTTTCGATCCATACAGGAGGGTATCCCGTGTCAACGCCTCTTGGCCATCAAGTAGACAGGTACGGTAGATGAATATATATGCAGGTTTGAGGAATTAGCAGCTCCATTATTGGAGTTGCCCGATGAAGTATTGGAGAGCTCCTTCTTGAATGGCTTATCGAAGGAAATCCGGCTGGAGCTACTCATCGCTAATCCTCGCAGCTTGGGACGAATGATGATTTTAGCTCAGCAGATCGAGGAGAAGAATAAAGTAATGGGAAGGGATAAGGGAAACAGAGCAATGTTTGGCAATAAAATAAATGGAAACGGTGGGCACCGAATGTGGGAGGGAGTGGGAGACAGTGCAAAAAAAGAGGTAAGAACAGGAAAAGTAGTGGCCACCGACAGAACTCCTGAAGGCTTTAAACGGTTGACATTTGGTGAGATACAAGAAAAGAGGAGACGGGGATTATACTTCAAATGTGATGAGAAGTATTCACCGGGCCACCGATGTAAAATGATTGATCTGAAAATTCTCACAGTCCTTGATGAGGAGTTAGAAGTTAGTACGGAGGAGAGTGTTGAAGAGGACGAAGAGCCAGAGGGAGAGTTACAAAATGTAGAACTCTCAGCCGGATCAGTTGTGGGGTTAACTTTACCGAAGACAATGAAGGTTGAAGGTGTTCTAGAAGGGGAGCCTGTAGTGATTCTCATCGACAGTGGAGCCACCCATAATTTTGTATCTAAGGAGTTGGCATTGAAGTGGAGTCTCAAATGGGATGACATTGACAAGTATGAGATTGCAATGAGAAATGGTGAAAAAGTGTTGGGAGCTGGAAATTATAGGAATTTGAAATTAAAAATACAAGGTTTAGAGATATGTGAGGACTTTCTGCCAATGAAGTTGGGCAGTATAGACGTGATACTGGGCATCAAATGGTTGAGGACTCTTGGGGATGTTTGGAATAATTGGTGTATACTGACGATGAAGATAAGAGTGAAAGGGAAGGAATTCGTTATCAAAGGTGACCCGATATTATCTAAATCATTGGTAAGTGCCAAGTCATTCAGCAAGGACCTTAAGGAAGGGGATTTAGTGTGCTGGTTACAAATGACAGAACAAGAGGCAGAACTGAATGCAAGTATAGAGGTGCAAGATTCTGAGATCAGAAGGGTGTTGGAAGAGCATGAAGAAGTGTTTCAATTACCACAGTCTCTTCCAGAGCACCATATTCATTTGATTCCAAGAGAAGGTCCAGTCAGGGTTCGACCCTACAAGTATCCCCATTTTCAAAAAAATGAGATCGAGAAATTGGTCAAGGAGATGCTGGACTCTGGATTAATCCAAAACAGCACCTCCCCTTACGCTAGTCCAGTTCTGTTAGTCAAGAAAAAAGATGGAGGGTGGTGGTTTTGTGTGGACTACCGTGCTCTAAACAAGGTGACCATATGCGACAAATTCCCAATACCCATAATAGAAGAGCTGATGGATGAACTGAATGGGGCAACTATCTTCTCTAAAATGGATTTAAAGTCCGGCTATCACCAAATAAGAATGAGGGAGGAAGACATTGAGAAAACGACCTTTCGAACCCATAAAGGACACTACGAATTTGTTGTAATGCCCTTCGGATTAACAAACGCGGCCGCTACATTCCAATCATTGATGAATCAGATTTTTAAACCCCACCTCAGAAAATTTGTTCTAGTATTCTTTGACGATATCCTAGTTTACAATAAGAGTAAGGAGGAGCATCTTATGCATCTTAAGGTAACTTTAAGTATCCTAAAGGATCAACAACTCTATGCTAATTATAAGAAGTGTGTTTTTGGGCAACCTAACTTGGAATATTTGGGGCATATTGTATCCAAGCATGGAGTGGCAGCAGATCAGTCCAAGATAAAGGCAATGCTAAGGTGGCCGAAACCACTCACATTGAAGGAGTTGAGAGGATTCTTGGGGCTGACCGGCTACTATAGGAAGTTTGTAAGGGGATACAACCATATAGCTGGTCCATTGACACAATTGCTCAAGAAGAACAACTTTCAGTGGACAGCTGAAGCGGAGAAGGCCTTCGACAACCTTAAACAGGCTATGACCACTTTGCCTGTTCTAGCTTTGCCTGATTTCAATTTACCCTTTGTGTTAGAGACGGATGCTTCAGCTGTTGGGGTGGGAGCTGTGTTGATGCAGAATAATAGACCCATTGCGTATTACAGTCAAACATTATCGGCAGAAAGGAAAGGGCAATCAGCTTATGAAAGAGAACTCATGGGTATTGTGTTGGCTGTAAAAAAATGGAGATCTTACCTTCTGGGTCACAGATTTGTCATTCGCACTGATCAAAAACCCTTGAAATTTTTATTAGAGCAGAGAGAGATGCATCCCGATTACCAGAAGTGGGTTACCAAGCTGTTGGGTTTTGATTTCACCATTGAATACAAACTAGAAAGAAAAAATAAGGTGGCAGATGCTCTATCAAGGGTGCATATCCAAGAAGAGTTGCAGACTATAATGACATATAAGATCATCTACATGGAGGAAATTTTGCAGGAAATAGAAGATGATAGCAAGCTAAGGGAGTTAAGGGAGGCTGTTAACAAAGACCTAGGGTTCAGGCCTCCTTACACGGTTAAGCAAGGAAGACTCTATTACAAAGACAGATTGGTCATCTCCAACTTTTCTGCTTTTATAGCCAAGATTTTGAAGGAGGGTCATGAAAGTCACTTGGGAGGACATGGGGGACCATTAAAGACATATAAGCGAATCTCTAACGAGTTGCATTGGGAAGGTGTGAAGAAGGAAATCTATAGGTTTGTGGCTGCTTGCTTAACATGTCAGCAGAATAAATACTTAACTCTATCACCGGCAGGATTATTACAGCCTTTGGAGATACCTAATCAGGTTTGGGATGAGCTAACGATGGATTTTATAGAAGGGCTTCCTAAATCTTTGGGGTATACATCTATCTTGGTCGTAGTGGATAGGCTTAGTAAATATGCTCATTTCTTACCACTCAAGCATCCATACACGACACAAACAATAGCTGAAGTGTTCATCAAGTAAATTGTGAAATTACATGGGTTCCCTAGATTTGTGATTTCTGATAGAGATAAGGTTTTCATGAGTAAATTTTGGGGAGAATTGTTCAAGGTGCATGGGACAACTCTGAAATTTAGCTCCTCCTATCATCCTCAAACGGATGGTGCTACTGAAGTGGTCAATCGATCAGTGGAAGTTTACTTGAGGTGCTTGGCAGGAGAAATTCCAAAACAATGGGCTAAATGGATAAGGTGGGCAGAGTATTGTTATAATACCTCCTATCATGTGGCTCTTCACACTACACCCTTTAAAGTTTTGTATGGGAGAGATCCTCCTCCTATTTTTCAGATGGGGTCGAGAGTATCCAAAATGGTGTCAATTGATGTTTTATTACAGCAAAGGGACCACTACCTGAGAAAAATTAAACAACATTTGGCAAAGGTCCAAAGTGATATGAAAAGTCGAGCTGATAAACACAGACAGGAAGTGAATTTTAATGTGGGAGACAAGGTTTGGCTGAAACTAGCTCCTTACTGACAACTAACTGTAATGAGAAGAGCTAATGAAAAGCTTGCCCCTAGATATTTTGGTCCATTTCGAGTGTTAAGAAGGATAGGGGATATGTAGCATCTCACTCCCGCAAGACCCGAACCCAACATCGATGGTGATATCCGAGTCCGTGCCTGCGAAAGTGATATGCTAGAACACTCAATCAATCTATCACAAGTCAGTATAATTTTTTTTTTGAAACATTAACATGTGCAGAAATCCATTTCCAATGTGGGCCAAATAAATTTAAAAGTCGGTAGAAAAACAATCGTTTTCAATACATTACAATCAATACAGTTCCCATGGTCAATTAGGGCCCAAATTCATTCATAATCATTTTCAATTATAAACCAATCTGCTTTGGGCCGTTTGGGCCCATTTTGATACACAAAACGCAACAAACATTTCCAATTGGCACAAATTATAAACCGAAATATCCGTTTTTAATCAATCCCATTTATAAAGATTCCCATCCTTACTCACTTATTACAAACAGAAATATTCAGTTACAAACTGTACAGAAATTGCGGAATACACTTTATATAGAAATAGGAAAAATCCTAATGCAGACGCGAACTGATCCCAACTTCTAACTGTCCCATGTAAGTAGTAAGTCTACTCCCGTTGCATAACGGGGTATTCTTCTGAATCCTGAAAAATAGTTACAAATTTTGGGTGAGTTTTGCGAACTCAGTGAGTGACCATCATCGATGGTCCACCCAGTCACATAACACATAATTTCATTCCCATCATAGCACATTTCACATTCAATATCACATTTCACATTCAACGTCACATTTCCCATTCATTATCACATTTCACATTCAATCCCATTAAATCAATCATATTATGCACATGCACATGAGACCCACTTTTCATTTATTACATTGTTGTGACCGAGTGCCTAAACTGTCCCGTATCCATTGGATATCAGGCTCATTGAATACTGTCCCATACAGGGCTCATTAAGCTAGGGGTAGAAGAGCCCTCTGGGTATGCACTACTTCCCTTCGAGCTCGAGGCTCTTTTTCACTCGTTGAACTTTAAGCTCTAATTGTTGGCAACTCTGGTCACGACTGCCATTATATTTCATGCATTCATGCAATGGAATGCATCAATCATATATGCATATTTCCATTCGGTCTCATTTCCATAATATCGGACCGTAGCCCGTCATTCATCATAACAGTGCAATTTCAAGTGCAATTTCTCATTTAAACACATTTAGCACTTAGTCCATCCAATTGACATTCAAGTAGCATTGCAATACCCAAATTCAATAACACAATCATCGGACCGTAGTCCGAAACCCATCATAAAGAAACACATTCATATTCTCAATCCATAATTAAGCAATTTCTAAAAATTCAAAAGAAGCAATCAATGAAAGGAGACCATCTAGGTCTACTCACTGTACGCTCCAGAGTAGCATTTGCTTTCATGATCCGGAAACATTTGGATGCGGACGTTTTATCTTGTATCAACCATATGCAAAACACAGTTTGCATACACATTAATAAAAGCACAATCCTAAAAATATTCAGTTTTGACACATGTATATGTGTAATGTCTAATGCATGCTCAATGACAAATTCTCGGGTATAAGCGCTACATTCACACCTTATGCCCATTCTCAATTCATAATTCATTTTGTCTCATGAACCTTAGACTTATAATTCAACTTTATAAGATCACTCTATATCATCAACCTTTACCCCTTTGGCTTATCCATAATCTTACATCTAAAAGACACTTAATCACTTTATATCATAACTTAATTTCCCGTCATTTCTTTCTTAACCCTATATGATCTCATAAGATCCAATTTTCTTTCTTAATTAGTCACTTAACACATATTACTAAACTTCCTTGAATATCATTTCAAACATATACACATTATCATTCCCATTCTACTCATGCATTTGACACTTTGATTTCATCCATTCGATCACTAAGTTTTAACCTTCAATTTCACTTCAAACCTTTCATATATTAGTCCCATAGACCAAGGATCATCCTAGGTTCACTTTAAAACCCATTTGAGGCTTAATTAATATCATTTGACCTGTGAATGTCCGTTAAACGGACCTTTACGGGTCACTTATACCACTTTGAAAATTCGACCCTCCAAACATCAAAATTTCAAAATTTTGCCTGAAATAAAAGTTGTAGATCTCAAAATGCCCTTTAAAACCATACCTAGATCATCTCAATCCGAGTTCTACACAAAGAGTTATGCCTCTTGCACTAAAGTATGTTCAATTGAGTTTTATGATTTTCTAGATTTCTTACTCTTCACCTACACCACTCAATTCCTCATGTTTAGTCAATCCTTTCTAGTTCAATACCCATCATTTATCCACTATTATAACTCAAATGCAAATCAATAGCATCCATAACCAAAATATAGCCTATGATTGCTCATAACACTCATAGTATGACATATATATACATGCACATTCATCATCAACTTTCATTACTCAATACTCAATTCAAGCCACAATTTGAAACCCTTAAAGACACAATTTGCATTCCATGTCTTCATGGAAAATGTAGCCTTATAACTCTAATTTAACCCAATTAAAAAACCATCGCAATTGGATCACTACATAATAAATTATGGCTAGAATATATAAGCATATTCAGTGGAGTTGTTACAACATTTTCCAGATTTCAACTTCCCATATTTTACATCACATTCATCTCATAACTAGCTTATCTCTTCCATTACTTTCCCTCATCATACTCAATCCAATTCAACTCAATAGATATATATATATATATATTAAGTTACTAAAACAGGACAATGTTCATGCACCTATTCCTCAACCATCAACTATATCTCAACATGCATCAATTCTTAATCTCACAACATTTCCATAACCCATTAATCATCAATCATCATCTATGTATCATCATCCACATTCCATCATACAAAAAGCATCATTTATTGATCAATAGCCCATCATCATACACCTCTCAAGCAACAAATCATAAAGAACAACATGCTACTTACTTGGATTAGCTTCAATGACTTCCAATCACCATGAAACCCTAGCTCTCTCATCTCCATGATCATCAACTTTCATGGAGGAATAGGTTAGGGCTTTGAGTAGCAAGGTGAAAGAGACAAGAAAATGAAGTAGCAAGTAAGAAGAGAGAGCAAGATGAGACCTTGATGAGGGGGA
>JAOQMQ010000004.1:23882791-23898168 GCA_027563845.1 Erythroxylum subrotundum | reverse complement strand
TTTTATTAATTTTAATTTTAATTAATTGAATATATAATAGTGAATTAAATTATTCATAATTTTTATTAATAATTAATATTAAATAATATATATTTAGTTGATAGTAAATTGAAATATAAAAAAGTAGAAACATGATTTTCATATATTTTAAAACTCCGAAGAAATCAAAATTAAAAAGATTAAAAACTCAAATAAATATTTTTTTTACTAAATTTAAAAATAAAAATAGAAGACAAATAGATTGTTAATTAATGTGAGATTTCAAGACTACAAAATGTGGAGGGGAAGGTGCACTAGATTCGTATGGATGACGATTTTGGCTTGCCAGGCCAGACCCGTGGTCAATAGGCCAGGCTTGGGTTAACTAAATCTTGGGTTTGGTTTTTTAGACCCTAGCTGTTTAGGCCCGACAGACAACGATAAAATGATATTATTTTTGCAAAAAATGATATCTTTTTTATTTTCTTAAAAATAATAATTGGGTTCAATATGGTTGGGCCATCTACGGCTTGTCGGGCTTTAGCCTGAGCCTGACCTATTGTCATTCCTAAATTAGTAGCCAAACCCTCATTCCATCACCTAAGAATTAAAGTAGCTCAACTTAGTTTCATAATTTTTGTCCCAAAAGGTAGAATCAGTCACCCCAGCTGCCCCCACACCTGGGCCCGACCAGATGGTGAGAGGTTAAACTACGGTTTGATCTCGATCGACCACCTAGCAGAGCGGCCCATGCGCTGCCATTACCGAGAATCGAACCTTGATCCTTGTCCCAAGTTACCCTGCTAGATTGCCATCCGAGCTACCCGTGCGAGCAACTTAGTTTCATAATTCTTTTATCTTATAAAAAGGATAATAGATTATAAATATCTAAAACTTTTAAACCTTTGTAATTTATAATTTTAGTATTAAGTTTTTAAAAATTCTAATTAAGTATTTAAAATTTAAAAAATAAATATGTAACTATTTTAATATATATAATCACCAATGTATTTGATATAAAAAGTTAAAATATTATTTTGATAAAAATAAAATTTCATGAATTTTTTAAATGTTAGTTTTCATAAGCTCTGTCAATAATATTAATAAAATATATTTTTAAATGTTAAAAATAAAAATTCCCTAAAAAAAATGTTAAAAATAAAAGTAAAAATATTAAAAAAATTCAACAATTATTGTTGGGCTGAATTTGTAAATTTCATAAAGTGATTAGTTACGTGACAATCGCAACTTTCCTCACAAACTGCCCTCCACGTGGCAACAACTCATCAACTTTTAACAGTGAAAGCGCACGTCGCTTTAGCAAATCCCACCCTGCAACTGTGATTGAGCGAGAACCCGCCAAAGTTTAACACGTGACCGACCATCATTTAATTGCTTGGTAACGACTAGAAATGGAAAAGAATGAAACGAACCTGTAGAAAGATCATAACTTTTATTCAGTTAGCAGAAATTAAAGGAGCATCCTTGGATTTCCCGAATCTTCAGACACTAACAACCCTTTCAGTGGACGAAGCCGGACATGGCGGACAACAAGGCCTTCCTTGTAGAACACAGGAGGAGGTAGACACGACATAACACTGTTCATAAGTATTAGTTCCGTTTTTATTTATTTATTTATTGAAAAATTCTTGCATGTAAACATGTCTTTTAGAGCTTAAGTTTCTCTACTTCTTTGAAAACTTCTGCCGGTTTTTTCTTAATGATCTGAGAGCTCAAACAGGGGATACTTGTTCTTGGAGTGGTGGTGTTGGCTTGACGGTCATATTACTTTAGTTCATAGCTCAAAATGTTGCTTTCCATGCAGTTTTTGAGATGAAATTGATACTTGGGGACTGATTGATTTTCTAAAAGTTTTGGGGTTTCATTTGATCGTCTTAAACTCAAAAAGATGCAACCTTTTTTTTGTGATCGTTATGTGTTTGAGGGAGAGGTGACCGTGGGGTGCATTTTAGGTGTATGAAGTTTAACTATTAAGTAAAATGGAGGATTAGAACTCTGCTGTTGGTGAAAATAGGCAGAAAGCTATGGGCAGTAGAATTGGAAGCCTTTGTAAAGTATGTTGTTGTCCTTGTTAAGTAGGCGTACATTGGAGGTTGAATCCAGGCAAGTCAGATTGGACATGAGTTGTCTTCCCTCTTCCTCATTTTATATTTTGAAATGTTATATTTTGTTTAACCATGCTTCTCATTTGTGGCCATGCGTGTTTACAGTATTTATGAACTTAATTGGGTGTATATTGATCAAAACTAGATTCAAAATTTTATTGTCTAATACAGGGACTCCTATGGATTTGCTTTGAGACCTCAACACATCGAAAGATACAGAGAGTACGTGAGCATCTACAAGGTAACTGGGTAGCAAATCCCCTATTGTGTGTTTTGTGGAAGTTGATATAGCTAAAGCCAATTTAGCCAATCTGCCCTACGCCAAGTTGGTATAGTGCTGAAAATCTAGTTATTGTTTAAAATCTTTACCCTTGCAAAGAATTATAAAAATGGAATTAACCAATCCACCAACTCTTGCAAAACAAAATATCAGCTCTAAAGAGACACTAACTTTCTATAACTAGTGCAAACATACTTCCTATGTTATGCTCATGCTTCGTGAAGAAGTATTCTTCAAATGGTATTTCTGGATTTTAGTATGCATCTATGATTGACATTAATTGCCCAAGAGTGTTGGAAGTAAAAAGGTTTTTTTTCTCTCTCTTACTTATATGATATATTCTTGAAATCAGGAGGAGGAAGGTGAAAGATCCAGTAAGTGGAAAAACTTCCTTGACCGTCAATTGGAATATGGTCAATCTTGCTTGAATGAGGAGGAATGCAAGGAGAAATCACAGGGTGAAACAACTGAGTGTCCATTAGAAAGTGTCTCAAACCGTGGCAGGGAGGGGGATTATTCAAGTGGGAAGACATCTGATTCTGATGGTTCAACAAAATGTGGCCCTGAAATGGTCGTGCAACTTTCAGAGGAAGACAAAGAGGAGGTGCAATGTATGGAGGAACTTAAGAACGAGGTTCAGTCTTCAAAAGAACCACAAAACGAAGTCCAACATTTGGAGGAATCTGGAAAAGAAGCTCAGCATTCAGAACAACCACAAAAGGAGGTGCAACTTTCAGAGGAACCCAAAATAGAGGTGCAGTCAGCAGAACCACAAGATCTTAAGAATTTGGAAGACTCACAAAAAGAGGCACAATTTTCAGAGAAACTCATCAAAGAGGTGCCACCTTCAGAAGTACGAAAGGAGGATAGTCATTCAAAAGAAACAAAGGCTAGTAAGATTAAAAAATGGTCTTTGATTAGACCATCCCTTCATGCCATAGAGAACCTAATGAGTTTTCGTGTGAAGAATTCAAAGGAAATGAAAAACTTGCATATTGCTAAAGCTGGAGGCCATCTTCCACTACCAAAAGAGATGGAGTCTCAGACAGAAGAGGATGTCGAGGAGGAGATTTGTGTTAAAGAGATTTTAGATGAGAACTTTAGTACATCTGCAGAGACAAGTAGTGAAAACACTGAAGCCACTAAGGAACCCTTTTTTCCTTGGAAAGAAGAACTTGAGTTTCTTGTTCATGGGGGAGTGCCAAAGGATCTCAGGGGCGAGGTAAAGTTGATCTGATTATTATATTGATGTTTAGCAAGTTCTTACTTTCTGCTTGATACTTTTTCATATATGTCCTGCCATTGTAGGTGTGGCAAGCTTTTGTTGGTGTAAAGGCACGTCGAGTGGAGGGATATTATGAGGAGTTGCTGGCTGAAGAACTTAATGTTGGTGAAAGCGATGGGGTGCCCGTAAAATGGAAAAGGCAGATTGAGAAGGTCTAGATGCATGCGCCTTGGACTTTATCGTTGAAATCTGTTAAATTTGTAGGTTCTACTTCTTTTGCTTTGGATTTTTATTCACTTTTCTCCTGGAATGATTTTGTGTTTACTTTTCAGGACATTCCTCGAACTTTCCCAGGGCATCCTGCTTTGGATGATCATGGTAGGGATTCCTTGAGGCGCTTACTTTTAGCATATGCTAAGCATAACCCCTCTGTTGGGTATTGTCAGGTTAGTTGTATTTGCTGGTGTATCTTCTAGAATTCAGTGTTGCTTTCTTTCTAACTCTAATCGAGCTGTGTTCTTATTTTCCACTAGAAATTTTGAATCTTATCTATTATTACCTTTCTAATAGAAATTTGCTGTTTTTCTTATTCCTGATAAATGCGATGGGGTTTTATTAGATAGCTGGTTGCAACATTCTTGTTATTCACCTCATCAGGGATATATTTGCAGGCCATGAATTTCTTTGCCGGCTTGTTGCTACTTCTGATGCCTGAGGAGAATGCATTTTGGTATGTCTAGCTTATCTTATCACTATTGTTCTAGATATGAATATTTTAACTAAATGTGGATATTTTATTAAGTAAAGCATATAAGGTGACATTTTGTAGCATGAAGAGCATAGATCATATTCAATTTGTGGTAGAAGCTCAGTTTTTTTCCTTCGCCTCGAATCCCCCCACCTCCCAAACTCCCAAAAGTAAAAATACTGATGTGGAGAATTCTTAAGTTTTGTCTAATAAATAAGGTCAATCTTGAATCTTGGGCTATCCATAACCCATACAGAATATTCAAACTGGAAATAATTATCAAACAATTGATAAAATTGATAACAGAGATCCTTTTTCTCAACAAGATCATGAAGTCAATTTTGATAGTCATTATAGCAGTCGTGTGAGGCATAACTGATAAGCTTAGGCATCCATCATATATGAACACAAAGTATAACCGGATAACTCAGTTTGAGTAATGCTTTGTTTTTTCAGGACTTTTGTGGGCATAATTGATGAATTTTTTGATGGCTACTATACAGAGGAGATGATAGAATCTCAGGTGTGGTTCATCAAAATTTCTTGCACAGAGCATTCTTCTATCTGCACCGTCATATATTGTTATCTTCATTAGATTTCTATTTGCACAGTGAATCCTATACTTAAAATATTCTCATGTTTTTAGGTGGACCAACTTGTTTTTGAGGAGTTAATGCGTGAAAGATTTCCTAAATTGGGTAGTCGTTTTTTCCTCAAACATTTTTTGTAATTTTGCAATTCTTTACATAGGCAAAGTAATTTGGATAGTGTTTTTCATTGCAATGGTGTTTTGATGCAGTTAATCACCTGGATTACTTGGGAGTGCAGGTGACCTGGTTATCTGGACCTTGGTTTCTTTCAATTTTTGTCAACATGCTTCCTTGGGAAAGCGGTAAGCTGGTTTAGTTTAAGCTTTAGACCAACTTATTGTGGTCTGCTAAAATAACCTGCTCCAATATCGTGTTTCAAAATCAATGTGGAACTCTTCTAATTGGCTCTTTTCTCTCCAGTTCTCAGAATCTGGGATGTTCTGCTATTTGAAGGAAATCGTGTAATGCTTTTCCGAACTGCACTTGCTTTGATGGAGTTATACAGTAGGTTTAATATAAGGAACATATAGAATGATGTTAATTTGATATATTTTGAGATTAAACTTTTCTTAGCACCTCACTTTCTTTATGATTAGAATTTCTTTAAAAAACATGACTCTACGCTACACAACTGCCAGGTCCAGCATTACTTACAACTAAGGATGCGGGGGATGCGATTACTTTATTACAAAATCTTGCAGGATCAACATTTGATAGCAGCCAGCTTGTTTTGACTGCCTGTATGGGATTTTTGGCTGTAACTGAAGCTAGATTACAAGAGATGAGAAAAAAACATAGACCAGCAATACTCGAAATAGTTGAAGAAAGGTTTAAAAAGGGCAGAGTTTGGAATGATTCCAAGGGGCTTGCATCAAAGCTGTACAGTTTCAAGCATGACCATGTGCCCCTTGTAGAAGAAGCAAAGATAGGTGAAGGAGAAGTGTCCCAATTGAATACATGCTCCTCAAGTCTAGATGATTTTCTCATTGGCCTTTCTAACAACTCAGAAGCAGATTCTTTACCAGATCTCCAAGAGCAGGTATTTCTTATATGTGCAGTAGGCTGCCTTTTGTGCTTTATGTGTAAGCCGTATACTTGGATGCTTATTTTGATGCTATAGAGTCTAGCAATTTGTTTTATTAATCTTGTTTTTCCTTTGAAACAGAATGATTATCATAGTATCTTTCACCAGACCCAGTTGATTTAATTGTTCCCATTGGAGACATCCCGTAGTCATGTGAGATAAAGAATTTTTATGGAACAAATTTTTAAGTATGCAAGGGATTTATATCCAAGACATCTGATGGTACCTGGATACCGTGTCATAAGTATTAATCAATGTGTTTGACACAGATCGCAAAATATTAATTGGGCATATGACTCACTACACAATGGGAGGACATTTATGGTTAACATGAAAGCTAGATAGATCACTAGAGCAATAGTCTGTCGATCTTAAGCTAAGCGAAAATATATATGGCTTGTTCGCACTCATTTTAAATTTCAGCCATTAACAGCTGTTGTTCAGGTGGTTTGGATGAAGGTTGAATTGTGCAGGTTGTTGGATGAGAAAAGATCTGCAATACTCAGGTTGGTGCTTTCTTGTGGTGTCTAACTGTCTACAACCATCAAACATTTGATTGCACTTTCTATGAGGCTTGCATCTGGTGTAGATAAAATGATGAGAACATTGCTTCTTTATGATAAAAGAAAGTACGGAAGTTAAGAGTAACTGTGGTTGCTGCAGAATCCTCTTTTTTGCTTGTCTAATCAGTTTGCTGATTGACCATCATTTGTGTAACTTTAAGCATCATCCTCTGAAATGTTTATTCCCATGGCATCATCTTCCTTTTATTCCTTTATTATTTAATTGCTATATACACATATCCAGCCTTCCATTGTAATACTCTTATTATATCAAATTGCTTCACTAAGGCTTTCTTATTCTGTTGGCTGGCATCTGATAACAAACAATGAGCAGCAATCAGTTTCAGCTATGAAGTGATTCCTTGTTGATAAACCTTATTGCTTGTAGTGTGACTAATTTGATGTTTCTTACATGGAAATTTCAATATTCATGCATGTTATTTCTGTGCTTAGGGCTGAGGAGCTTGAGACAGCACTCATGGAGATGGTTAAAGAAGATAATAGACGGGAATTGACTGCAAAGGTACATATAGAGTTGAATTAACTGGGAGTATTTGGTTTATTTGATTTACCTAAGAAAGTACATGGATTTGGTGGTATAAACTTTGAAAATGCAAAACACATCTCTCCTTTCCTAAGTTTGAAGTGTTTTCTGCGCTTGAATCTTTTTGGATCATAATCTAGATTTTGTAGCGATAAGTCACTAGCTTACAGGAATATTTGCAAGGTTGATAGAAGTTTTTCCTCTGTAAGATTTGTCTCTGACCATTCTCTAATCCATGCTTCAGGCTTTTGGAGTACATTGTCCCACAAGTATTTCTTGATTTCATAATGTTGACAAATTAAACAACTGAACCCTATTAGTTAGTAATTCCATCCCAATTCATTGATTAACAGGGAGAAATCTGATACTAAGATGCTCTAAATTGAACTAATTCTGCTTTTTGGCAATAAAAAACAAGAAAAAAATGTTATTATATATATGCCTTATAGACATGCCTTCCATTTTCTCCTCAAGCTCCTCCAATTCAATGTTCTGAGGGAACTTAGCATTGTTTGCAGATTGAGCTGTTGGAACAAGAGGTGGCTGAACTGAGACAGGCCCTTGCTGATAAGAAAGAACAAGAATATGCAATGCTTCAGGTTTTAGTTTTTATGATTGGATCACCTAACATATAAATCCTTTGTGGATGAATGGTTAAGTCTTCAGCCACTGCATCATGTAGTAATCTGTGCACTAATGCTGTAGGTCCTGATGCGAGTTGAGCAAGAACAGCGAATAACTGAAGAAGCCCGTTTAAATGCTGAGCAAGCAGCATCCACACAGAAAAATGCAGTATGTGTGCTTCAGGTTAGGGTCATCACTTTTTAACTGCAAAAAACTTATTCAATTTTATAAATTAAAGAAATTATTATTTTAATTTGGATTATTTATATCTTGTCCAAATTTGCCAAAGTATGAAAGATCTGGCAATATGGTTGTTGATGTTATGCATAGTTCTGAAAGTTGAGAATTTCTACATTAAATCAATTACTGAAAAGATAGAGCAACAGTTAAAATTGATATGCAGTCTCGTCTATAAGAGGTTCGCCAAACTCCTTATCCTTTTTTGTTCCCCACCTACTGGTGGCGACTGCATGGCTATGAATAAAGCCTAAAACCACATGTAGAGATAATCCATTCTTCACTTTCATCTTGATATTTCACAAGTTGATACTAATGACATGTAATGTGTCCAGGAAAAATATGATAAGGCTATGGCTAAAGTTGCTCAGATGGAACAGAGGGTTGTTATGGCAGAGTCAATGCTGGAGGCCACCATACACTATGAGTCTGGCCAAGCTAGAGCAGTATCTTCTCCTCGGTATGATCTGTTTGACATCCTCATTGCTTCTTTTGAGGTTCTCTCTTGTATGGGAAGACCTATAGAATATAAGATGGACAGTTCTTCTGCAAATAAATGCCATTTTTAAGTCTAATATGAAAAATTTTACTGTGTACCCTTCTTGACAAATTCAGCAAGTGCCTACAGGAACACAAAAGATATCATGAAAGTTGTTGAGAGGCCTCAGTGAGATATTTGATATCTAGTCTACCTACCAAAAAGCATTATTGACCCCCGAAATAATCTAGGGAAAGGTAATGGAAAACTAGTATTTTGTGAATTGCTGAATGTTGACAGGCCAACACAGTTTTATCTTGTCAGATGACTAATACGTAAGCATCCAATAAAAGGGACAACTTTGGATAGTTCTAATGACTTAGGCAGGGTAAAGTACTTTATAAACTTGGAAAACTAATTGCTGAATGATCTCTGTGGTATTGTGGAACTTCTATCTAGTAAAACTTCTTGTTTGGTATGATCAAACTTGCTGCTGTTGTACCTGAAGTAATATTATCATCCCAATATTCGAACTATGCGCTCTGGAGCATGTTTTTGGTGCTAGCAGATGTTAATATGAAATATACACCAATATCTAACAGTATCACCTAGTCACGATTTACTGATGTCGTTTGACTCATAATGCAGTTCTCGGTTGAAATTAACTACCGATTTTTCATTTCATCTCACTTCCACTACATCTAGTTTTGCTTTTAAAACTACGTTTTCCAACAATTTCTATTCACTACTTGCTCAATTTGGTACCCAGTGAAGTTTGTTTGTCTATAGCATGGTTGCTTTTACACACTACAAGCAACCCTTGTTTTCATGTTATAGGTCTATGCGCAATCCAAGCACCAGTATAGAAAGCCCCAGAAGAAGGATAAGCTTATTTGGCCTTGGTTGGCGTGACAGGAACAAGGTGAGTTTTGGTGCATCTACCCAATTCAGGTGACTGCAATCATTTACATTAGTAAAAAGAGCTTCTTTTCATATTCTGAAATGCTGAAAGCACGATTTTACTTGATTTTTAGTACATTGAACTGCAAAGTATACGGTTAGTAGGTGTTCTTCAAGTTTTTTCGTTTCTTGTTCTTGCAATGGAAAAGCTTCAAGACTTGACATCTCCTTTCTCGCAGGGTAAACCAGTTAATGAGGACTCCAGTGACTGTACTTCCAGCAATGATGGTAAAGATTCAAAGACCTTGCTAAACCACAACAACAACAAAGATAAAAGACAGCAAGATTGAAGACAATGCCAACTAATGAGAGTATAGCAACTGTACATCAATGCCTTACCAACTGTTTTTGACGTTTACCATCTTCGTTTTTGGATAACTTGATGTAAATCATAATTGAACTTTGGAATACGGTGTGTTTTTGGGTGAAGGAGAAGCATTATACAGAGTCTTGGCCGAGTTAGCCACTATCCTTGTGCAGAGACTTTATCCCATTAAGTTTGTCTGTCACAGAATTTATGCATCTTCCTCAAGAAATGAACTAAAGTTAAGCACATATTTCCCATTTGCTGCAGCCACGAGGAACAGCATAAAGAAGAATATGGCGGCCATCAAATTCAACCATCTTATTTAGA
The DNA here is from genome assembly GCA_027563845.1 of Erythroxylum subrotundum. NCBI lineage: Eukaryota > Viridiplantae > Streptophyta > Magnoliopsida > Malpighiales > Erythroxylaceae > Erythroxylum > Erythroxylum subrotundum. The sequence goes on along the minus strand of JAOQMQ010000004.1, from coordinate 23,888,096 downwards.
AAGAAGGATGTAAGATAATCCATAGAAACTTCTTCAATATCCATTTGCCTTTGAACCCTGAATTTCACTTCAGTTACAACTTAGCAGAATATTCTGCTTAGTCTCTAATCCTGGAAACGACTCTAGCATATGCACGGTAGAATTATAGGACACTGCCCCACATGAATCCTGTGGACACTGAAGACTTCAGCACTAATATTGTTTTAAGTTACTCGAGATTCAGCAGTCAAATATAGACTGAATTGTGTGGAGAGGAACAAAATTTGAAGGGACAACGAAACCTGGCCTTCGAGCCCAATGTTGCAATCTTAATCACCTTCTCAAGTAAATCCAGGATGTGCAAGTCTGAAGAAATCGCACTTAGGAGTAGGAACACAAGCTACTTGCGATAAAGAAGATCAAAAACATAGTTTATTGCCTCGATGTGTCTTCTGTCAACGACCGTTGAGTTTATCCTGTCTTCGTGTTCTGGGAGGGGTGCTAGGGACGGGGACCAAGCGAGAACTCTGGACTTGCTGTGTTTGTGTTACTAAAAATTGTATCGTCGACAGAAACACGTTTACGAATATTCGAACACAGAAATTGTTGTAAGAAAGATAGACAAGAAGAATTACAGAAAGATACGTCTTAAGAGAATAACATTGTTCGTGATTCCAGACATAACGTACAATGCTATGAAACCTACGAGATATATTGTCTTTAAAAATTATCCCCAATGTCTGCATACATGATATGTTCCCGTGCTCTTATTGTTAAATGCTGCGTAATGCCTTGCGACTCCAGTACTGCGTCGTTCCACATTCAAATGTTTTCACCTTCCGAGTTTGCTGTAACAATCCTCTTCCCTTTAACATCCTTGTCAATCAAGTTAATCTCTGAAAATCGCTTCTGAAGATCGAAAACGCACTCTCAGGTAGTGTTAGTGTGTCCCCATCTGACCTTTGGATCAGCCATTGCGTGACTGCCCTGTCGTTCCTCTTGGTGATACGTCTGTCCAATATGGCTACAAGCACTCGTTCTCTAGGCGTCAAAAACTCCGGTAGTGTTGTAGTAATACAGGATTGGCCCTTATGTGCTTTTTTAAGCTGAGACACGTGAAAACTAGGTGTATTGTTGCATGGGCCGAAAGTTCCAATTTATACGCTACCCTCCCAATCCTTTGGATCACCCTATAAGGACCGTAATACAATGGTGATAGTTTTTGATTGCTTCATCGTTGGAGTGAAAATTGATTGTAGGGTTGTAGCTTCAACAGAACCATATCGTCCACCTAAAATTTCCTATCAGTTCGCTTCGCATCCGCATACTGTTACATGCGATTATGAGCCCTTTGTAAATGGAATTTGGTGACGTTAAGCATGGCCTCCCGACTCTGTAAAACTTGATCAACTTCCATTACTTTAGAATCCCCCACAATGTATGATGTATACACTAGAAGTGGATACCCGTATAAGACTTCGAATGGAGTAGTGTCGATGGCGGTCCGATAGGTGGTGTTGTACCACCATTCCGCTAAAGCAGCCACTCTCCCCACTTTTGAGGTGATTCGCTACAAAAGCAGCGTAAATAAGTCTCCAGTATCTTATTCACTACCTCAGTCTGCCCATCCGACTGTGGGTGGTAAGCCATTAAATACTTCAATTTAACTCCTTGTAACCTCAACAACTCTTGCCAGAATTTACTCAAAACATAGTATCTCTATCACTGATCATAGACTCAGGCATCCCATGCAACTTAATCACGTTATTAAGAAATAACTCAGCTATGTCGTAGGCAGAATAAGGGTGTTTCACCGATATGAAATGGGCATATTTTGTAAACCTGTCAGCTACCACCAAAATCACCGACTTATCTCTTGAATGCGGTAGGCCCTCAATAAAATCCATACTCGCCTCCTTCTAGCTTCCCTCAGGTATTCTGATAGGTTGAAGTAGCCCTGGATATGCAGAATTGTCATACTTATTCCATTGGCAATTCATGCAATTATGTACGTACATTTGCACATCCCTATCCATACCCTTCCAATAAAACATTGCTTGTAGTTTTTTTATGGTCACCATTGCCCCTGCATGGCCCCCCATGGCATCATCGTGACTGATACTTATAATTTGATGGCGAAGGTTTGAATTGGCTCTGACCACCAAACGCCCCTTCCACCTCAGTAACCCTTCCTTCCATTCGTATACGTTAGTGTTAGTAGTGCCAACTTCTAGCCTTTTAATTAATCCCCGAAGGACTTTGTCTTCCTGCCAACTTTTCTTAATGTTGTCTAGCAATTCGCTCTATGCTTGTGACACAGACATCATCAACATTTCAACATTTGTAATCCTCAAAAGAGAATCCGCTGTTGCGTTCTCCTTCCTACTGCAATATTATACCTTAAAATTGTACCCTAGTAGTTTCGATAGCCATGACTGCTGAAACGGTGTTGACAACCGTTGTTCCAGCAGGTACTTCAGGCTTTGGTGAACTGTTCAAACAATGAATGGTTTAGGGGTCAAGTAATGGTGCCATTGTTTGATGGCCTTTATGACTGCCATAAATTCCTTCTCGTATGTGGATAACCGTTGATGTCTTTGTGCCAGTGATTTGCTTAAATAAGCGATGGGATGTCCCTCCTGTTGCAACACTGCCCCAATTCCCTGACCACACGCATCAACTTCAATTATAAAGGTTTTGGAAAAATCGGGCAATGCCAATACCGAAGCAGTTGTGATTGTCTTCTTCAACGTGACGAATGCTCTCTGTTCCTCTTGCTGCCAACTCCAATTGTCCACCTTCTCCTTCGTAAACAATTCTGTCAAGGGTTTAGCAGTGGCTCCATAGCCTTTTAATGAATCTTCGATAGTAACCTGTGATGCCCAAGAACCCCAGCAGATCTTTTATACACTAAGGTATCGGCCACTCCTCAATTGTTCCCACCGTCCTTAAGTCTGTGGCTACCCCTTCTTTCGAAATTGTGTACCCCAAATAATCTACCTGACGAGCTCCAAAAACACATTTGTTCCCTCCTAAAAATAGATGATTGTCCAACAGTGTTTGAAGTGACACCGATAAATGTTCTACATGCAACGCCAACGAAGGACTATATATCAAGATGTCGTCGAACAAAACCATAATAAAGCGACAAAGGTAGGGTTTAAACAATTCATTCATCAGCCGTTGGAATGTAGGAGGTGCGTTCGTCAAATTGGAAGGCATTACCAGAAATTTGTAATGTCGTTCATGCATTTTAAAGGTTGTTTTTGGTATGTCCTCGGATTACATGTGGATCTGATGGTAACCCGAGTGTAAGTCCAGCTTCGAGAACCAACTAGATCCATGCAGCTCGTTTAGTAGCTCTTCGATTAGAGGTATTGGGAATTTATCCTTCACCGTATATCGATTCAACTCACGATAGTTGACGCACATCCTCCACGAATTATCCTTCTTCTTAACGAGAACCACCGGTGATGCATACGACCTGTAGCTATGGCGTACAAACCCTTGCCATAGGAGCTGCTTAACTTCCTGCTCAAAGATATCCTTATATGCCCCCGAATAACGATAAGGTCTTACGTTAATCGCATCGACCCATCTTTAGCACAATCTTGTGGTTATGCTGGCGACTCGGAGGTAATACTTTGGCGTAACTAGCTAGCACCACATTGATTTCGTCAAACACGCTGCCTTATTCCTCCGTCAATCTCATCTATTAGAATTGGTACTCGATTGGAGTCGAGAGTTGAAGCATGAATAATTGCCCACTCCTAGCTCCCTATAGTGTTTTCTGGAGTCCCTTATTAGAAATAACCCTAGACTTACTATCTGGACCTCCCTTTAGGGTTACCACCTTCCTTTCCCACCGAAATTTCATCGTCCTAGTTCGGAAATTGCATAAGACATCTTCCAACCCTACAAGCCATTGAACACCCAGAACGACATCGCAGCCTCCCAAAGCTATCACTAACGCGTCCATGCAGAACAGTACCCCCTATATAGACCATGCAAAATTCTTACAACACTGCGTACATTGCAACTACAAGCCCCTACCCACCATAATTGTTATCGGCACGATCTCGCGCAGTTCACACGTCCCTTTTCTAGCTACCATAATATCGACAAAGTTGTGGGCACTACCATTGTCGTTGAGTAATGGATTTGTTTCCGCTGATGAATCCCTATTAAACGAATGTGTCTAAACTTTGTCTCACCCGAAAACTTAGTCATCGCCTGCATGGATATTATAGGACATTCTTCATCTTCCACACCAATAACCTAGCTCTCCCCTTCGGGGTTGTTTAATTCTTTTTCCGGATCAGCTTCTTCGAATACCACAAAAAAATGGAGCTGCCTCTTCTTACATTTGTGTCCGAATGTATACTTCTTGTCACACCAAAAGCAAAGGCCCTTCGCTCGTTTCTCATCAAAGTCTCTGCTGCTAACAGCTCTTGACGCCTTGTATGGTCGTCCGGTTAGAGCGTGTAGGGTTGAAGGTGGCGTGGGTAATAAACCCTCAGTACTCGGTTGCCATTGAAAAGATGTAGAGTGTGGTGATGGCGCCTTCCCACTGACCACGTTCCGAGTGGACTGCGTTCAGTTCATCATCGAAATCCCTGTTGCTATCAATATAGCTTCTTGTTTCCTTGCTAATGTGTACACCTGATGCAATGACTACGGTTCATGTAGCTTTACCGCCACCCCGATTTCTGGTTTAAGGTGAAGGAAATTTTAACACAAGATTTCAAATTAATTTCGTAATTAATCAACACAATTAATTAACCCTAGGATTGCAACATACTAGATTTAATAATTGAATGGATAAATACCTGGAAATTATGGAACAACTGAATCCATTGTTGTTTTATGTGAAACGACGTGACAGAGGTGTAAAGGATTGACTACTACTATTCCAAAACCTAATCAGCAAAAGCACGTACAGTTCTCAATGGGGTGACTGTATTTAAAGGTTGGCTAGTAGTAGGGCATCCTGTGCGTTATAATACATGGGCCAAGCCTACCCATTATAGCAAGCCCATGAACACAGGCCCAATGACACGTAGAGAGAATTACCATTGACTTCTAATTAATCGGGGTTTGAACAAAATATTTTTTTTATTATGCTAGTCCACAATTATAATAAAATTTTATCATTCTCCCACTTGAACAACATAATCAACATCAATGAACAACAGAAACAAATCCCCAAATTAATATAACAATATGTGGCCACAATAGGATGTCAAAGTAAAGTCAACAATCTCTCAATCATAAGTCCAAAATGAGGTTACAAGTACCTCAACAGTATAGAAATCAGACCCGATAG
>JAOQMQ010000004.1:23864435-23882691 GCA_027563845.1 Erythroxylum subrotundum | reverse complement strand
TCGTCTGCTCTGATGCAACAGAAACATGTTTACGAATATTTGAACACATAAATTGTTGTAAGAAAGATAGACAAGAAGAATTACAGAAAGAGACGTCTTAAGAGAATAGCATTGATCGTGATTCTAGACATAACGAACTTAGAGATATATTGTCTTTAAAAATGATCCCCTATGTCCGCATACACGGTATGTTCCCATACTCTTATTGTTAAACGCTGCATAATGCCTTGCGACTCCAGTATTGCGTCATTCCACGTTCAAATGTTTTCACCTTCCAAATTTTCTGTAACAGTTTGAGGATCAAATGCCTGAGAAGCAAGGTAGCTTAAAGCTGTGACCACATCAGCTATGACAGGCCGCATATTAGGCTGCTCTTGAACACACTTGGCTGCAACATCAAGAGCTTGATACAACTTCCTTGCTGGATACTTACCTTGAAGCATCGGATCTGCCATGTCCGAAAACCTACTGGGTTCGTTAAATAGTGGTCTTGCCTTCAATCAAAACCAAAAACATAAAGCATTTTCATGAGCCAGCAGAAGGGAATCCTCTGAAATGTTTTTGACGAACAAACATAAATGTGAAAAATTTTCAGGAGAGATCTTACCCAAGCGACAAGGTTCTGCTCCCCTCTAGCTTTGGAGAAGTTAATTGCTCTCCGTCCTGTAATGATTTCCAGAAGAACAACTCCAAAGCTATAAACATCTGATTTTAGTGATAGTTGACCAGTCATTGCATATTCTGGAGCTTGGTATCCATAGGTACCCATGACTCGTGTATACACATGTGTCTTATCCCCAACAGGACCCAGTTTGGCCAAGCCAAAATCAGATAACTTAGGATGATACCCTTCACCAAGCAAAACCTCTGCAGCTATTTTCATTCTTGTGTTCCAATCAAGTACTTTCTTACCAAATGAAACCTCTGCAAACGAAGCAATTCAGACTGAATAAAATTAAAACTATAGGAACTGAATAAGAAATGTTTGGTCACAACTACTTGCCCTTTAAATGATCTTCCAATGATCCCAAAGGCATATACTCGTACACCAATAACCTTTGATCCCCATCAGCACAATAACCAATTAAGTTTACTAGATTAGGATGGTGCAGTAGACTTAGCATCAATACTTCAACAAGGAACTCCCTATTTCCTTGCAAGCCATTACGATCAAGTTGCTTGATGGCTACTACCTGCAACAACAGATTCAGATTTTGGTCATTTCATGACTTACCTTCACATGCATGATTGAAACTCTTAACTGTTTGTTACTGGTAGAAATTCATAAGTTCATATCATGAAACTTCTGCAGAAATTGCACTTTTAGAGTAGAATAAAAAACTATTGACCACGGAATCAAGACTAGTTCAGTCTTTATTTCAGAATCAAGCAACTTCACAAACCTTGTTAATGCTTTCTAAAAGCCCTTTATATACTCTTCCAAAGCCTCCTTCACCCAAGAAACATTCTTCCTCAAAGTTCTTAGTTGCTATAGCCAATTCACGAAATGAAAAAATCAGTGCTGCAGTGCCATCTAGATCTCCACGCTTAGAGGCCTCCTTATCTTTCAAAGGTGAGCCTACCTCAGATCTCTCTGCATCCAGAAACAATGACAAGAAAAAATACGAACTAAAACCAGCATTTATCAGAAAAAAACATGAAAGCACCAAGGTCGAGTTTATTGTTTCATTAATCAAAAAACTCACATCAGCATCAAGAAAGTGGGTATCACTATTCTTCTAAATCAAACAACACATAAAATAAGAACTAAAACCGAATTTTATCAGAACTACCTTCCGAAGTAATGGTGCAATGTTGGATTTGAAACAGGTTTGAAATAAAATGAAAAAAACAATCCCTTCAACATATATATAAGAAGCGTCTGCGATATCACTAAGGAAGAGCTGAATGAACAGTGACCAGGCAGTCACATCTCAAAACATGCTTTGACTTTGCGAAGGAACCACTTCCGACCAAGAGACAACGATCCGGATAAGGGAACGAGAAAAACTCAGAATGGAACACCAATAACATGAAATGTAACGATTCCTATATCCAATTCCAACAGATTTTAAATCACGGTACAAGGGTCAGAGTATTAGAACCCCATGTTTTAAGTAGAAACACACAAGAAATGTAGAGAGCAATGCTTCAGGGGATAAAAATAGAAACCTGAAGTGGGTTTAATCTGACCACTTGGCTTCTGGTTCAGGGTCGTAGGTTTCTCCTTTTTCTTCTTGGAGAAGGATGCACCGGAACAAGGAATCCACCACATAGCTTCCTTGTTCTCTGTTTATCTCTTCCTTCTCAATGCAAGATGTATCTATAGAGTGATGACAACAGTATCTATAGGCTCAAAAAGAATGAAGAATTCAAAATCCTCGGTGATGTCTAGTAGCCATGAGACAGAGTCAACCAGCTTTCTAATTTACCTCAGTTTCTATTCAATATCCTCGGTGTTTTGTGAGTGCATTCCTTTGATTGGTAAGATTCAAAAAAGATTGGGGGCTTGGGCGAATAGATCTTTATCCTATGGAGGGAAAATTCAACTTTTGAAATCTGTGATTTTATCTATGAATTCCTACTGGTGCTCCCACCTTTTTCTCTCAAAAGGGCTGATCAAAACAATTGAAAAGTTGATGAAACAATTCTTATGGGGAGAAAGGAATGGAGACAAAGGATTAGCTAAGGTTAGTTGGAAGACAATCTGCAAACCAAGAGATGAAGGAGGGTTAGGCCTGGATTCTCTATTCAGCAAAAACAAACTTCTTACATCCAAGCGTCTTAGGAAATTACTCAGTGATAAACAGACCATGTGGACCATTTGGATCTATTCCTATATAATAAAGGGAGGCAGTTTGTGGGCCCTCAAGCCCAAAAATAGATACACATGGTTCTTTAACCAGCTGCTCAGCTTGAGGGAGGATATGTTTCATCATATTCAATGCCAGATAGGATCAGTAGATAGAATCTCCCTATGGTATGACAATTGGACAGGTAATGGTTCTCTAATTCACAATCAATTGGCCAGATCTCTTTTATGTCGATTTCCTCAAGATTCTAAGCTTCAAGTGATTATTAGTAATGGGAATTGGACCCTCCACCCAGCTGAGGTGAGTTTGCTATCCCTGCCTCAATTTAGAAGCCAGGGGGAGAGGGATATCTACTTGTGGAAAGGAATTCCTATCTCAGAAACCACTACAACAGATGTAAGAAGATTGAGGGAGAGATCTACTGAACTGGTCGGATGGGATAAACTGATATGGAATATGGTTCTTAGACCTAATGTGAGCTTTCTGCTTTGCCTTATTATGCTCAACAGACTCAGCACTTTGGATAGGTTGAATTTCCTAACCATTCCTAAGACCTGCATCCTATGCAAGCAGGAGGATGAATCCAGGGATCATTTATTCTTTGCTTGTAGTTTCTCAAAGGAAGTTTGGACAAAGATCTCTAATCTAAGCTTTCCTGATTACTCCAATGGTAGTATTATAGATATACTATTGGATATCCCTCACTTGCAGATGACTAAATATGAGAAGGAGATCTTGTTATTGTCGGCTGCTACTTGTGTTCAGGTAATTTGGAATGAAAGGAATAGTAGAAGATTTAGAGATCAAACTAACTCTCGGAATTCTATCTTTGAACTCACTACTACAAGTATCAGGGAACAACTGATCATTCATCAGTTGACTATCTACAATATGGCGATTATAGTCTATCTGATTACCTACCCAGCTCACCCCCTCTACTCGTAGTACCCAGATCTCAGAAGTAAGGAGCTATGCAATATACAAGGAAGAATTACCTGGACCCTCTTCCATCTGAAGCGATCTGCTTCTTCTCTCAACGTAGAAACCCCAGCTCGCCTCCTGGCACAGGATCTGAGTAGAAGACAGATTTTCATCTCTCTGAGAAGAGAGTCAACAGAAGGCATAATGAAGAGTAAGAAATCCAGTGACCTACCTACTTCGCGATTCCACTTGGTTCACCGATAGCAACTGCTTCAACGCGATCCACCCTCCTCTGATATTTGAAGAAAATGAGTTGCGCTCTGGAATGATTCTTAACTTAATCAAGTTTCTATGACCATTACCTGTCAAGAATGCTGATGCAAGTCGTCATGTGATTGTGCTCCTCGCCCTCGTGGTTTCCTCGCCAACCCTAATTGGAAATATCGGGTTTCTTTGTGTAAAGGGATCAACTGTTTTACCCTTTTAGATGTAAGGTCTCCTGTAACGGGTGTACGTCGTCGTTTTCATTATTTGGGTTATGAGAGCTAGTGATTTCCAAGCTGTATACCTTTTGTAATCTTTCCATTTTTTAATGAGAATTTTTAATTTCTCCGAAAAAAAAAAAAAAAAAATTCTAGTGTAAACGGTCGTATTGCGTGGGCCAGCACGACCCAAACGACGTCGTGTGCCAATATAGTCCCTTTAATGCTTTTTAGTTTTACTATAAGGTGGGTGAGAAGTCATACCAATCATTAAAAAATTCAATATACAAATTTTGTACGGAGTCATATTTTGTTTGCATTGGTTTAAGAAAGTTGATATGAACCTGTCGATGAGCATCTTAAGATTATGAAAGAATGAATTTCCGTATTCTTTGTTGAGAAATAACATGGAGAGTTAGCCTTGGGGGTCATCGAGTTGGTAGAGCGGAAGAATATGAGGTTAAAAAGTTATATGTTTGATTCCTCGTACAAGACTTGCTTAGTGCACAATACCTAATTGATGTGATTTGCAAGCTATTGCATCAATCCGAAAGTTTGTACATTCAAAAAGTAGTGACTGTAGATTTTTCCACTTCAAAAAAATAAAAAGATAGTTAACGAAGATATGATTTGTCATATAACTTTACCATAAAATATTATAGAAACATTGGTTAAATAGGAAGTATGCATAACGGTGATAATCTTTTATATTAACAATTCTTAATCAATAATAGCGGGTTTGAGTAACCTGCTAGAATATACAAAGAATGAAATAGTTATTTTTAGAAATAGAATAGATGAGAAATATAATTGAATGAATATTACTGACTTTGATTTATTGTTTAGAATTTTTAATAATAATGTATGTCAATATTTGGTTTGAAAACATAAATTTAGAACGACATAATTAACAAAAAAAATCAAAATATCTATTATAATCCCTAATAACTACATTCTTCTTATTATTATTCATTATTATTATTCTTCTTCTTCTTCTTCTATTATTATTATTATTTACTACTACCATTCGGGGAATAGCTAAAAATAAGGGAGAGAGTGTACCTCTTACCAGGAATAAATGAGAAATGAAATAGTCATTCTTCTCAATCAAAAACTTTTTTTTAAACGGAGGAATCCGTAGCCGCTATTCTTTGGATGCGCACTGGGTAAACCTCCAGATTAACGCAATAGCTTGCAAATTACGTCAACCGGGTACTCCACACTAGATAAATCATGTACGACAGACTCAATCGAGAGAGCGTAAGTAAGAGAAATCGAACATAGGACATTTTGGTCTCGTGCTTCTATACTCTACCAACTCAACTACCCCTAGGAGACTTCTCAACCAAACACCCCATAACTTAATTAATAAATTAAAGGAAAATTTAAAAAAAATTAAAATTCTTGAAAAATATTCTCTTTAATTTTAAAATTTTTACAAATTTCTTTCTTTTAAATTTTGGTTATAAAATAGTAATGAAAAAGAGGTGATATGAATATCTCATACAAATTAATCAAATGCTACCGACAAAGTGACGTAAGTTAACTTTAAAATTATAAATGTTAAATTTGAATTAAATTTCTTTAAAATTATAAATGTTAAATTTGAATTAAATTAACTTAACTTTTAAATTAGATATATTAAATTTGAATTAAATTAATAATTTGAGATAATTATAATAAATTATTAGTTTATATTAAATTTAATTAATTCAATTCAAATTTAAAAACTGAATTAGATCGTTATATAAATAATATTTGATTGATTTATGTATAATACTCACGTCTTGTTTGTTTTATCTTTATTTTTAACCATAAAAATTAATAATAACATTTTTAAAAAATAAAAATTAAATATAAAAGAGTTGTGTGTCTTTTTTACCATGAGTTTACCCTAATGATTATAAACTCAATCAGTTCGATCGTAAAAATCTTGATCCGTCTAACTTTTTAGTTTGATATTTAACTTTCTTGTTTGGTTTACTTTAATAACTCAGTTTATTAATTAATTGATCAATTTTTATAAATTAATAAGTTTTTATAAACTAGAATAAATCGATTAATTTTTATTTAATAATTTTTTTCAATTAAACTTCAGATTTTTAGATAATTAGAAACAATTTTTAAATTATATTTTAAATTCTTTAATTTTATTCAATTTTTAACCATTAAACAGTAACTAAACTTTTTAAAAACTTTTTAAACTTCGGCTTACCCGTAGCTCGACAAGGTTTTGACCTTTTCCGAACTTTTTTTCTATTTCTTTACCCTTTCCTTTGGCTTTTTACATGATGAGTGTGACTAATCAGAAAGTGTGGAAACTAATTTATACAGTTTGCTATTAATTCTGTGTTAATATGGAAAACTTATTCTAATCAACTTTCCATTAACACTTTGAAAAGAAATTTCGAGTTTCTCTTTAACATAACTTCTTAATTAGCTTAAACAGTAGCTGTGAATCATTGAATCTGGAAATGGTTTTGGCAGGTTCTAATGCTTGAATAAGGGTAAGAGGATACTGAAGAAATGGTTGCATCTGATGATCTGGAACGATGAAGTAATGTCAATGATCAAATGACATGCTTACAAGGGCTTGAAAATTGTTGTACACTTTCAGAAAGTTGGCTGAATTATGTGGATTGGAACAAAATTTGAAGGGACAACGAAACCTGGCCTTCGAAACCAATGTTGCAATCTTAATCACCGTCTCAAGTAAATCCAGGATGTGCAAGTCTGAAGAAATCGCACTTAGGAGTAGGAATACAAGCTACTTGCGATAAAGAAGATCAAAAACATAGTTTATTGCCTCGTTGATCTGTCTTCTGTCAACGACCGTTGAGTTTATCCTGTCTTCGTGTTCTGGGAGGGGTGCCAGGGACAGGGACTAAGCGAGAACTCTGGACTTGCTGTGTTTGAGGATCAAATGCTTGAGAAGCAAGGTAGCTTAAAGCTGTGACCACATCAGCTATGACAGGTCGCATATTAGGCTGCTCTTGAACACACATGGCTGCAATAGCAAGAGCTTGATACAACCCCCTTGCTGGATACTTACCTTGAAGCATCGGGTCTGCCATGTCCGAAAACCTACTGCGTTCGTTAAATAGTGGTTTCGCCTTCAATCAAAACCAAAATCATAGAGCATTTTCATGAGCCAGCAGAAGGGAATCCTCTGAAATGTTTTTGACGAACAAACATATATATGAAAAATTTTCAGGAGAGATCTTACCCAAGCGACAAGGTTCTGCTCCCCTGTAGCTTTGGAGTAGTCAATTGCTCTCCGTCCTGTAATGATTTCCAGAAGAACAACTCCAAAGCTATAAACATCTGATTTTAGTGTTAGTTGACCCGTCATTGCATATTCTGGAGCACAGTATCCATAGGTACCCATGACTCGTGTAGATACATGTGTGTTATCCCCAACAGGGCCAAGTTTGGCCAAGCCAAAATCAGATAACTTAGGATGATACCCTTCACCAAGCAAAATGTTGGAGCACTTTAAATCTCTGTATATTACAGGAGGGCTAGCTTTATCATGCAAGAACTCCAATCCTTTTGCTGCCCCAGCAGCTATTTTCATTCTTGTGTTCCAATCAAGTACTTTCTTACCAAATGAAACCTCTGCAAATGAAGCAATTCAGAGTCGAATAAAATTAAAACTATAGGAACTGACTAAGAAATGTTTGGTCACAAGTACTTGCCTTGTAAATGATCTTCCAATGATCCCAAAGGCATATACTCGTACACCAATAACCTTTGATCCCCATCAGCACAATAACCAATTAAGTTTACTAGATTAGGATGGTGCAGTAGACTTAGCATCAATACTTCAACAAGGAACTCCCTATTTCCTTGCAAGCCATTACGATCAAGTTGCTTGATGGCTACTACCTGCAACAACAGATTCAGATTTTGGTCATTTCATGACTTACCTTCACATGCATTATTGGAACTCTTAACTGTTTGTTACTGATAGAAATTCATAAGTTCAAATCATGAAACTTCTGCAGAAATTGCACCTTTATAGTAGAATAAAAAACTATTGACCACGGAATCAAGACTAGTTCAGTCTTTATTTCAGAAGCAAGGAACTTCACAAACCTCGTTAATGCTTTCTAAACGCCCTTTATATACTCTTCCAAAGCCTCCTTCACCCAAGAAACATTCTTTCTTAAAGTTCTTAGTTGCTATAGCCAATTCACGAAATGAAAAAATCTGTGCTGCAATGCCATCTAGATCTCCACGCTTAGAGGCCTCCTGATCTTTCAAAGGTGAACCTACCTCAGATCTCTCTGCATCCAGAAACAATGACAAGAAAAAATAAGAACTAAAACCAACATTTATCAGAAAAAAACATGAAAGCACCAAGGTCGACTTTATTGTTTCATTAATCAAAAACCTCACATCAGCATCAAGAAAGTGGGTATCACTATTCTTCTACATCAAACAACACATAAAATAAGAACTAAAACCGAATTTTATCAGAATTACCTTCCGAAGTAATGGTGCAATGTTGGATTTGAAACAGGTTTGAAATAAAATGAAAAAAAAATCCCTTCAACATATATATAAGAAGCGTCTGCTACATCAACAAGGAAGAGCTGAATGAACAGTAACCAGGCAGTCACATCTCAAAACATCCTTTGACTTTGCAAAGGAACCACTTCCGACCAATAGACAACTACCCGGATAAGGGAACGAGAAAAACTCAGAATGGAACACCAAAGACATGAAATTTAACGATTCCTATATCCAATTCCAACAGATTTTAAATCACAGTACAAGGGTCAGAGTATTATAACCCCATGGTTAAGTAGAAACACACAAGAAATGTAGAGACCAACGTTTCAGGGGATAAAAATAGAAACCTGAAGTGGGTTTAATCTGACCAATTGGCTTCTGTTTCAGGGTCGTCGGTTTCTCCTTTTTCTTCTTGGAGAAGGATGCACCGGAACAAGGAATCCACCCCATAACTTCCTTGTTCTCTGTTTATCTGTTCCTTCTCAATGCAAGATATATCTATAGAGTGATGACAACAGTATCTATAGGCTCAAAAGGAATGAAGAATTCAATATCCTCGGTGATGTCTCGTAGCCATGAGACAGAGTCAACCAGCTTTCTAATTTACCTCAGTTTCTATTCTTAATAATGTTTTAGTTTAACGGTTTCTTACATTTCCAAAACGGTCGCACTGGGTGGGCCAGCACGACCTAAACGACGTCGTGTGCTGATATAGGCCCCTTTTCTTTTTTTCACGGGGTGTCCTAGAAGGGTCTCAATTATAAGAAGACATCTTTAAGTCATCCACACCCAGATTAATCTCCGCTTGAGTCAAGTAAGTTTTTTGCAGAAGATAAAGCTCTGATCTCAAATTTTACAGACTACATATATAAGGACGGTTTCAACCCGTGACCTCACTTAAGTTATAAATTTTTACTTTACTATAAGGTGGGTGAGAAGTGATACCAATTTTGAACGAAGTCAAAAGGGTTTAGTACTTAACGGAGACGTTAGATGGAGCCCAGTGAGGATGAGTTACAGCTAATGATGAGTTAAGGCGCATATTTTGTTTGAATTGGTTAAAGAAAGTTGATATGAAAGTGTTGATGAGCATCTTAAGATTATGAAAGAATGAATTCCATGAGAAATTATTCTACTAATTGGATTTGTATTAATATAGAGAGTTCATGACGATATGATTTTGTAATTTGTCATATAACTTTACCATAAAATATTATAGAAACGCTTTTTTTTTATGAAAAAATCTACGGTCACTACTATTTGTAAATTGTTAGATAGACACAATATCTTAAAAATTACATCAACCGAGTATTCTACACTAGGCAAGTCATGTACGACAGGCTTAATTGAGAGAGCGTAGATAGGAAAAATTGAACACAAAACCTTTTAACTTCACGCCCCACCACTCCATCAACTCAACCACCTCATCTTCTTAACCAAACACCCATAAGTTAATTAATAAATTAAAGGATAAAAGATATGTGCATTTTCTTTAATTTAAGGAAAATTTTTAAAAATTAAAATTCTTGAAAAATATTCGTTTTAATTTTATTTTTTTGCAAAATTCTTTCTTTTAAAATTTGGTTATAAAATTGTAGTGAAAAAGACTTGATATGAATATCTTATACAAATTAATCAAATGCTACTGTCAGTGTGATCTAACTTAACTTTAAAATTAAAAATGTTAAATTTGAATAACTTTTAAATTAGATATATTAAACTATCTTAAATTAATAATTTAAGACGATTACAATAAATTATTAGTTTATATTAAATTTAATTAATTCAATTCAAATTTAAGAACTAGATTAGATCATCGTATAAATAATATTTGATTGATTTACGTATAATACTCACGTTCTGTTCGTTTTATTGTTATTTTTAATCATAAAAAATAATAATAATTTTTTTAAAAAATAAAATATAAATTATAAAAAAGTTGCGTGTCTTTTTGACCATAGGTTTACCCCAATGATTATAAACTCAATTGGGTTCAATCGTAAAAATCACGATTCGTCTATTTTTTCGGATTGATTTTTAACTTTTTTGTTTAATTTACTTTAATAACTTAATTTATTAATTAATTGACTAAATTTCATAAATTAATAATTTCTTCCGAACCTTTCTTTAGCATCACGAGCTACACTGGGGACGACGACAAGGTTTTGGCCTTTTCCAAACCTTTTTCTATTTCTTTACCCTCTCCTTTTGGTTTTTTACATGATTGAGTGTGACTAATCAGAAAGTGTGGAAACTAATTTATACAGTTTGCTATTAATTCTGTGTTAATATAGAAAACTTATCCTAATCAACTTTCCATTAACACTTTGAGAAGAAATGGTTTTGGCAGGTTCTTCTGCTTGAATAAGGGTAAGAGGATACTCAAGAAATGGTTGCATCTGATGATCTGGAACAATGAAGTAATGTCAATGATCAAATGACATGCTTACAAGGGCTTGAAAATTGTTGTACACTTTCAGAAAGTTGGTAGGAATCTAAAGATTGTGTACATATCACATAATAGATTAACTATCTGATGTACTTATTCTGCTATAACTGGAAATTTTGGAAGATGTTCAGGAGAAAGACAAGTCAGAAGCTGATAATGACAGAAAGAAAAGAAAATAACGTGGCTTTTCACAATCTAAACCACTCAACAGGAACCTGCCTGTTTTGAAACACAGTTGATATAAAGTTCACTCCATGGTTGAGGTCATGGTTTCTGCAAGTCAGGTTCAGATGCTTCAGAATTTGAGCTCTTAAGAGGCATATCATGGTTATGCTTCCCTTCGTATGTCGTAATGAAAGCTCTTGGATCATCAGAAGCTCTTTCTACATGCTTCCTTACGTTGCATTTGAGACTTGTACATCTGTAGTAACTTCTGCAAAGGAATTGGAGAACTTGCTATCAGGAAAAATTCTGAAGAATGCTGCTTCAGTTTTAGACAAGAACAAAGCAACAATCTTGAATTCAAACCTGGGGTACGGATTTCCCTTCACGACTTTTTGCCCGTACTTTCTCCATCGAAAACCATCGTCCAAGATCTCAGAATCCGTCGAACTTTGCATCACAACACGGGGTTCTGTTGCACCGTTCTCTGATATGCCAGCTTCAGTACATTGATTCTCAGTTTTCCTAAAAGATTAAAAGCTTAGAAAGAATCATTATTTGTACGAAAAGTTGATGAGTTTTGATTAGATTATAGTAGCATAATAAAGAAACAACATTGAAAGAAAACGGAGACATCAATCCAAAGTAACATTCTTGCCGAACACACATACAGAAACCTGAGATGGGCTGCGAATAAGTAGCAGATTGAATTGGATTGGATTAGTTTTTTGAAACCAGCTTTGATCATACCTTCTTTTACTTCTAGGTTCATCATCTTCGTCCTCCAATCCCTTGCTAGCTTCATCACATTCTCCACTAAGACCGATCGAGTTGTCAGAATTTCCTGCACCAACATTCGTTGATCCGGTTCTAGCAGGATCGTAGGATGGAGGAGGTTTACTCTGATAAGTGGAAGTGCTGCGCAATCTTGTCTCGTTCTGTGTTTCGACTCTACTTTCAGAACCTTCATTTATGTTACTACTCCATAATGGTGCATCTGTGTCTTGAGCAGTGGCATCTGAGACAAGTCCCAGCCCTTGTGTTCCCGATGAGTTGCGTTTAGGAGGCTGAGGCTTTGGATGGTTGTGTTCACCCTTGTAGACTATTTCTGCAATCTGCCCATCCAATGATCTTTCAACCTTCTTTTTCACCGGACAATTTGGATGTGTGCACTTGTAGTAACTTCGCGGGTACTCACTTCCTTTCACTTGTTTTTGCCCATACTTCCTCCAGTTGTAACCATCATAAGAAGGTCTATCTGTATTTGCAGTTGGTGCTGAACTTTTTGTATCATCTTCCTGATTCTGAGAGTGAGACACTAACTTTGACGACTCAGTCGTCTGTTCAGTTTCGGCACGAGATGGAATGTTCTGAAGATTCAAGGCGTGTTGAGTTGCAAATTTGTTCCTTTCTTGACTTGTTTTCCATACACGAGTGTCAACTGATGCCACTGCTTGGTGCTGCTGACTCCTGCTAAAGTTTCCCTGATCAGAAAGAAGCAATTTGTTTGCACTTTAGGGTACCAAAAGCTGATTTTTCTGGAAATGCAAGGTCATAGCTTTCAATATCTATCAAACAGGACATGTATGACAAGAAATGGAATAACCCAGCACTGGTAAGAAATGCTACTAGAAATATATAGGAGCAGTGGCAGCAGATTGATAGAAGAAAAGAAAAGAAAAGAAGAAGCAACAAGTGTAAAAGGTGTCAGGTTATTGCAAGTGGAATCTAGCTACTAACCATATTTGCCAATAGGGAAACAGTTTTCTTGGATACAAGTTTAGCCTGAGGTTTATATATGATTGTGGGTTTGCAGTCTGATTTTGAAACTCTATCAGATGTATCAAAAGCTGCTGTTCCAGAGGGTTCAGCCTGAAATGTTGAAAAATCATAAAGTTCAGTGGACAATCAGTATTGAACAGTAATGAAAGTGAGTAGAACTGATAGAAAACCTGGGAAGAAGGCAATGCAGCTGCTGCACGATTGGCCATTGGCTTGAACCTCACTGTCTTTGGTCTAATGGCTGGAACTGTAGTTTCTGAGCAAACATTTGGAGGTGAGGCATTAATAGCACCTGCAAGCAACTCTGTGAAGGACCTAAAATTGGAGCATGTAGGCCTGGAGGCTACTGGTTTAGCTACAACAACCCTGTCTGGTTCCTTGATCTCCATTTCCAATTTTAAGTAAGCTCAATGTCAATGAAAATCAATGCTGAATGATGCACAAATTCAACATGAGGACATTGTGTCAATCTTATTGAGCCCCAGCTCGGAGAGAATTCCAACAGATTATCACAGAACTGAAGTGAGGTAAAACTTGATTCAGAAGATCATCAACATCCTTCTGAATCGGCAGGAGCAGTTCGAACCAGAAAAACTAGAAACTAACCTCTTCAATGCAGCATTGATCTGTATGGAAAATTTGAGAAGATGAGTTAAACTGACATGAAGGAAGAAAAGAAGTATAATGAATCTCACTATGTCACAACCAGCCATCCAAACTTTAGGTAACTTATTGACCCATTATAATCAGCATTTTTTGCTCCTGATTGAATTTAACAACACCAACATCTATGCAGTCAACACCAAGTTCAGAAAATTGAAAAAGAGCTAAATATATAACCACAGATTCATGCATGTAAGTTATTCAGAAATTCCTTCTCCCGTCAGGTTCAGTTAGTTTGCGTCCAAATGCAACAAAGAGGAAGGACATAAATAAGCTTTATGAATTAAACCTTATAACAGCAGAAGTGCAGAAAGTACATGTCTATGAAAAGGTGAAGAACATAGTAAGATTTAAGAGCTTGCTATTTAAAATGAAAGAAACTATCACCACATGGATAGAACTACAGATAAACTTTCGTTCATTTGCAATGCCATTGAACTTTCATCTTTAAAACTTAATACCTACAAAAATCTCAAATCCTATTGCACAGACTAGCAATCTTAACAGCACCCTCCTTTGAGAAAGAGCAATACATTTCAGAAACTGAATCTTTTCAAACTAAGTAATATCCTTTCTATTGCTGAATCACCAACATGTCCAATATAAAACCACTTCCAGGATCCACGACCAGAAACATTTCCCATTACATTGAACAAAAAAATTCCCAGAACGCTTACACCTGTAGATTATCACGAAGATGTATAGAGATCATTTAGATAATTTCAGGTTGCCACCAATCCATACTGAGGATTAGATAAGCATTAGGTCTGTGGAACTTAAGGGACGCCCCATTTTGGTTGCTTCTGGTCTTTTGGCTTGCTTCCAAAGAAGATAGTACTTAAGCAACAGACAAATGAATCTGAACCACCAGAATATTTAGCATCACTTCCTCAGAACTTGAATGTTTCACTTTCACAAGTTTGAAGCTCCTCGGCCAAGAATGTATCTTCTTCTGACGACCACTTTCGTCGCAAATTTTACAAACTCTCGAGACTAGCCAAAAGAATAACCAGAAAAAAACACCCTTTACTAACAAGGAAAAGAAATTTTATGATAAATAAGCTCTATCATAAAACATACACCAGTAATACTCCCGACATGTTAATGAAAGAGCTATGAAACCAAAGAGTTCCTCTGGATGAAATAGAGAAGTACGCAGAAAAGATCTACACTCTTTGGAACCAGAGAATAGACATGAACTGATGGTATAAAGGGTTGTGAAAAGCATTTAAATCCTGGAGATCGCATCTTGTAAGAACATATGCCATAAAACGAATTCAAAGAAAAGAAAGATTTGCTATAAACCCAGGAGCTCATGAGATTCCAAAGGAACCCATTAGAACAAGAGATGTGATATGCATTCCAGACCCAGGAACTGGGACAAGAAACTAATCTGATAAGAAGCTAAAGAAATAATGATGATACATGAGTGCAACAAACTTGGCCTTAGAAAAACACAGAAAACTTAACGAGTTCTATAACATATACACACATACAACAACGTTCATATTACTAGATAGCAAAGACCTTGTCTTTTTAGTTTCCGCCTTTCTCTTCTTCGTTTTCTTGAGCTTAAAACTACCAGAAAAAGAAACCTCATATTGGATCCTCAGTTCCAATATTATGGTTTCAAGTTTTAGACAGTACCCTTAATGAGATACACAGAGAGGAGGGTCGTTGAACCTTTTGAAGCTTCTGCAAAGTAGAAGTCTTGACTCTTGAGGCAGTTTTTTCACATTACTAGTTGAATAAAAGTTGGAGAAGATAAAGAAAAAAGAAAAATGGAGGCTCTGAAACCAACTGTTTCAGATTTTTTTTTTCATGGTGTCAGAAAGTTTTTCTATCCCTTGTGTCTTGATACCTTTTCTTCTCTGTTTGGATTTAGCAACAATATATATATACGTGTGTGTGTATAGATATGTATGTATATACATATTCCATTTTCTTTGCTTTTTAAGCTTTGGTTTGCGAAAGATGAGAATTGAGAAGCTAAAGAGAGAGAGAGAGAGGTGATGGTGAAGGCCAACTAACTGTCTAGTTTTTCTCGTTTGACTCCTCTACACGTTTCAAACGACTTGTCGTGTCGACCTAAGGAAAATTGATGCTTAAACTTTTTTATTCTAAATCCATTTTTCTAATAAAATAATTTATTATATTTATTTAAAAAAATTCTTCTTTTTTTTTTAATATCTTTTCTTTCACAACTAAATATTAAAATGAACAATAATAACAACATATACTGTTTGTTAAACGGAGAAACCCGTAACTGTTATCCTTCAAATATATACAGGATAAATATCTGAATTTACGCAATAGTTTACAAATCACGCTAATTAGTTACTCTACACTAGGCGAATCCTGTACAACAAACTCAATCAAAAACGCGTAAATAGGAAAAATCAAATACATAATCTTTTTACCTTATACTTCTCGACCCCACCAACTAAACCACCCATGTGAGTTGTGCTACTATCCTTCTACAGGATATATCTAAGGTTTCCTTTCCCCGGTACCTTAGTTTGCTTGTAACTTTCCTCTTATCAACAAAAAAAAGAAGAAGCTAATTTTACTAAAAGGGAAGCGGTCCCAAAAGGCTAAAAGGGCAATCCGAATGCCATTTTCACTAGTTAACTCATAATCAGTATTATGGGAACCAACGCATTATGGCAGTAGATCGCAAGTTGAAATGACATTTTTGTCCTCGGTTGTTAACATGACAAAAACAAAGAACAAGAGAGGAAATTTTTTTATTGATTTGTTTGTTGGATACACGTTAGCCATACATTACCCTTCAACCACTATTTATAAATTAAAATTAAAATACCAACTTTGACCAAAAAAAAGTTACAACTATATAATAAATAAAACTAAATTTAAATTATTATTATTAATTTATATTATATATAAACTTATCATAAAAACAACCTCTCTGTTATGTAAAAATAACATATTTGTATGTAACGGGTAAATTTGGAAATAGAACATAGTACTGAATCAATCTAGACCTATTGATTAAGGTATGCCCCAAGTCAGCAAGCCCTCTTCTGGATGTTAGTAGGGTTTTTGGCTACCTACTAAATTAACCCTAACAGAAGACACATAGCAATACTTAATTCTATGTTTAATGTAAATAGACAATGTTTAAAGCTTTTACTTCTTATAAAATCAAAAGGGTAATCTAGGAGATTTTACAACAACAAAAACAATAATTTAGTAAAAATTCTGCTACTATTTAAGATCTGAAGAGATTAATTAGTACATAACTATACTCCTAATTAGTAGAGATGTTGTTTCCAAAAGATGGACATAGAATTAAACACCATAAAAACTTTATTAGAATTTCTCGTTTTAAGTACATATTTAATTTTAAGAATCGAGATAAAATTCGGCACATTAATACTGGTGTGATCGTATTCTATAATTTCTCTTATTATACTAATTTTTTTACTTAAAAATATTAAAATTAAGAAATTTAAGTCTAGAGAATTAAATAGCTTGAGACACATTTGTTAAGGAATTTCTTATTTTGATTATTAAATCATAAGGGGTATTAATTACATGTTTAGTGTCTTATTTTTATAGCTTATTATTTATATTTTTTCAAATTGATATATTTAAATTCAATATTTATTTAATAAAAATGAAACAAATTAAAGGTGATATTACAAGTTAAATAGTCTATGAGAGGGGGGCAAGTAAAGGGGGTTTGGTGGATTAGTTGGGAGGAGGAAATTAGTTGAGAAAGTTAGTTGGGAACAGATCGGCGCACGTGCGAGGGTATCCAAACCGAAATTCTATGATGCGTGACTGGTAGTTGTGTATGTGGAGGGCACGTGCCTATGGGACATTTTTGTATTCATACTAAAAATAATTTATAATTCGAAAAAATACATAGTACACATGACATGACATGTTCACCTTAATCTTTGTGATATTAATTATACTCATTTCTCGAAACCTATGTCTTTGAATTCTGACTTTATTAGCCCAATAACCAAGGACCTAAATGAAATGGAAACAATCTTCCTGTTTTTATTTTCGTGTACTACTCTGTATCCAAGATCATTTATCTATTTGTTAATATTTAATATATAAATGAATAGTCTCGAACATACGGTGATATACGAAAATGAGAACATGTGTCCAAGATCATTCATCTATTTATTAATATTTAATATAAAGATGGATAGCCTCAAACATACGATGATATACGAAAATGAGAACATCAATCCTTTGCTCAAATGAAATTATTATTAACTTCAATTTTTTATATTTTATTTTAAATTTACATTGAATTTTTAATTTTTATGTTTGGTTTTGTTTCTTCGTTTATAAAAATTACAAAAAGCAGTTTTTGTTTTATATTTCTGTTGTTTAATAATGTGATTTATTATCGACTAAATATATATTATTTAATTATTTAATATATTAATTATTAATGGGAATTATTAATAATTTGATTTAGT
>JAOQMQ010000004.1:23819126-23834745 GCA_027563845.1 Erythroxylum subrotundum | reverse complement strand
ACTAATAAATCCCTATCAATCTCATCCTATGCCAATTTACTATTTTACCCTTCCTGTCGGGGGTGGGATGTTACAAAATATAACTGTTGGAAGTTGTCGTAAGGCAATTTTCCAAATGACCTAAAACTTAAGATTGAGGTTAGTAACTTCCCATTAAGATATAACTACTCAATCTGATATTATTATGGAAATTATTAATATATAAAAATTGTCATTCGTTAATTAATGACATATTGATACTTGATGGATGTATCAGATTAAAAGAAAGGCACACATAAAATTGGTCCTCTCTACCCTATTATATACGTTTTAAGAACAACTTCAAACATCCATTTGAAAAGAGCGTATAGAGAAAAGAAAGGGAGAAGGGGAGAGAAACTAATTTTATTTTTCTATGCCGATAAGGTATCATATCTTCTTCATCAAATCTAGGTATGTGAAAATTATTGATTTCAAGATCCTTTATAATGTAGAGAAAATCAATTTCTCTTTATAAGTGGTAACAGAGAATGGTTTAGAAATCTATAATTTTTCCATCGTAAATTGTGAATAATGAGTGTTGAAGAATCTGTCTACTGTCTTCCGCCTATATTTCGCTTATGAACTTTTATATGGTTGAAATCTTCGCACTTGTAACAGTATGAAGAAATCGTGTTTCTCTCACAATGTACGACTCCATATGTACTCTTCTAGGCATTTAATATGTGATGTTTTGTCTCATATACATTTAATGTATGTCGTCGTTGTCCTTTGATGTTTCTCTCGCAATGTATGATTCCCAGATGCACTCTTCTAGCGTTTATTATGTGTTGTTTTTGTCTTATATGCATTTAATGTATGTCACTATGTTGTCTTCTGGTCTTATATGCATTTGACATATTGTATCAATATATGGATAAAAGTATGAAGCAAAAACGACAATCACTCTTTTGTAAAAGCCATGTTTTGGATGTCGTTCTTTTCAGCATAAAATGCTTTTGAAGTGGTATCTGCAGTATGAACTTGGTTTTTGCTAAAGTGTGTTTTTTGCAAAGCCATTAGTCCAAAATAACTTCTGGATTTATGTTTTCATCTTATGAATATATATTATTATTATTATTATTTATATTTGACAGTATTATTAAAATTAGTTTGTAACCACTTTACAAACTAATTTATTAAAATAAATGATGAAAATATCATGCATAAAATAGTCATTTATTCGTGACACTCATAAAATGCCAATTAGGCAAATTGATGAATAAATGATGTTCATTGATTATTAGAACTTTAGGATTTGCCCAAAGGAACATAATTTATTCTATGATCAGTGAGAAAGATTGAAGAAATTAAATTTCTTAAGTCAAATATATTTTGTTTATCCAAAGATGACATATGTGTTTGGTTAAGAATTTTAATTTCTTGATAATGATAAAAAATGGCATTTATTTATGATTGTGTGTTGTAGTATATACCCAAAGGTGTTCTATAATATACTCTGAGTTTTGATCTGAATCTATCGTATAATTAATTATGAGTATCTATGTTTTATTTGCAGTAATTTCACTTCATTCGCAAGCTTCTTCTGTTACTGTATTTAATGGTTTGAACTTCTCTAAATGGAATGAACAAGTCAATTTCTACTTAGGTGTGTTGGATCTTGACTTGGCACGTTTGGAAGAACAACCCACTACTATTATTGATTTAAGAAGTGAAGAAGAGAAGTCCAAATATAAAGCTTGGATGCGGTCTAACAAATTGTGCCTTATTTTTATACAAATGAATATAGAGAATAACATCAAGACTACTATTTCAAAAATAGAAAATGCAAAGGAATACCTAAAGTTTGTGAAAGAACATTTTCGTTCTGTAGACTAGTCACTTGCTAGTACACTAATGGCACAACTCACGACCATAAAGTTTGATAGGTCGCGAAGTATACAAGAACATACCATTGAGATGACTAATATTGTAGCAAGATTGAAGACATTAGGTATGACTGTAAATGACTCCTTTCTGGTTCAGTTTATTCTGAACTCACTGCCCGGCCTTAAATATGGCACTTTTCAAGTTAACTATAACATTATTAAGGACAAGTAGGATGTTAATGAATTGACTGGCAAGTTTATTTAAGAGGAAAATAGACTAAAGAATATGGGAAGTCATTCAGTCAACCTCACATTTCAAGGAGCTAGTAAAGCACCAAAGGTAAAAGCCAAAAGTTTTAAGAAAAAGAAAAGGCCTGCTAAAGCATCTAGGCTGAAAAGAAGGAACAAAATAATGATAGGTGTCGGTTCTGTAAGAAAGAAAGACATTATCAGAAAGATTACCTTAAACGTAAGGCATAGTTAGAAAAGAAAGGTATATCTAAGACTTTTGTATGTTTCGAATCTAATTTAATTGATGTTCCTCACAATACTTGGTGGTTTGATTCTGGAGCTATTACTTATGTATCCAATACAATGCAGGGATTCCTTACGATCCAAACCATAAGCCAAATTGAGAATTTCCTATATATGGGAAATTGGAATAAGGCTCGAATTGAAGGCATAGGGACTTATCATTTTGTCTTAGATACTGGTTATTATTTAAACCTATTAAAGACTCTTTGTGTACCTTCAATTTCTAGGAACCTCATTTCTATTTCAAAGTTGGATGATTATGGTATTAATTTTACTATTGGACATGGTTGTTTCAATTTATATAAGAATTCTAGACCTATTGGTTTTGGTAGTCTTATTGATGGTTTATATAAATTGAAACTTGATGATCAATTTTTTGAATCATTATGTACTATGCATCAAAGTATTGGCATTAAGTGTAGTATGCTTAATGAAAGTTTAGCTTTTTTGTGGCATGAACGTTTAGGTCATATATCCAAAGAAAGATTAGTAAAGAATGAGATTCTACAAAATTTAGATTTTATTGTTCTTGGTTTGTATGTGGATTGCATTAAAGGAAAGCAACCCAAACATAACAAGAAAGGAGCCACAAGAAGCACTCAACTTCTTCAAATTGTACACACTAAGTGGACCTTTCGATACTTCATCTTTGGTGGAAAAAAATATTTTATCACCTTTATTTATGATGTTTAACGTTATGGATATGTCTATTTGCTTAAAGAAAAATCTCAAGCAGTGAATGCTTTAGAACTATATATTAAAGAGGTTGAAAGGAAATTAGACAAGAATATTATGGAAAATATGATGAAACAGGACAATGTCTAGGTCCATTTGCTAAACTTCTTGAAAGACATGGCATATGTGCAAAATACACCGTCATACATACCTCAACAAAATAATGTGGCAGAAAGGCGTAATAGAACGTTGATGGATATGGTTAGGAGCATGATGAGTAATTCATCATTACCCAAATTCTAGTGGATGTATGCATTAAAAATAGCCATGCACCTGCTAAACAGGGTTCCTAGTACGGCAGTTCCCAAAACTCTTTTTAAGTTATGGACAAATAGGAAACCTAGTTTAAGGCACCTACATGTTTGGGGTTGCCCAATAGAAGCAAAAGTTTATAATCCACATGAACGAAAGTTAGATTCTCGAACTGTTAGTGGTTTCTTTATTGGGTATCTAGAGAAATCTAAAGGGTATATATTTTATTGTCCAAACCATAGTCCAAGAATAATGGAAACTGGTAATGCAAAATTTATTGAAAATGGTGAAGTTAGTGGGAGTGAGGAACAACAAACTGTGGACATAAAGGAAGTAAAAACAAATGTGCCTTTATTTGTAAGTGTCCCTTCGTCCGTTGTTGTTCCAATTGTTGAAGAACGTATTGACAACAATGAACAACATTTGAATGATGAAATATCCCTTGAAAAAACTAACTCACACAGATCTGAAGCAAATGAGTCACAAGAAATACCTTTGAGAAGATCTCAAAGAACAAGGAAATCAGTTATTTCAAGTGACAATGAAGTTTATTTGCAAAAGTCAGGTCTTGATATTAACATTAATAACGATCCGGTTTCATTTTCACAAGCCATAGAATGTGATGAGTCAGAAAAATGGATTGACGCCATGAAGGAAGTGTTAAAATCCATTAATGATAACAAAGTCTGGGATATCGTTGAATTGCCAAAGGTTCCAAATGAGATGGGTGTAAATGGGTTTTCAAGACCAAACTTAACTCAAATTTCAATATCGAACGATATAAGGCTAGACTTGTTTCTAAAGGATATACTCAAAAGGATAGTTTTGATTATAAAGAGACATTTTCACCTATCTCAAAGAAAGACTCTTTGCGTATTATTATGGCGCTGGTAGCTCCTTTTGATTTAGAGTTACACCAAATGAATATGAAAAAAGCCTTTCTGAGTGGAAATCTTGAAGAGGAAGTTTATGTGGATCAACATAAAGGTTTTCCAATTGAAGGAAAAGGTCATATGGTGTGTAAACTTAAGAAATCAATATATAGACTCAAATAGGCTTCTAGGCCATGGTATATTAAGTTTAATGATACCATCACCTCTTTCGATTTCGAAGAAAATACTGTTGATCATTGTATATACCGAAAGATCAGTGGGAACAAAATTTTATTTTTAGTCCTATATGTTGATGATATCTTGCTTGTGACTAATGATTTGGGCATGTTGCGTGAGACAAAAGATTATATATCAAAGAATTTTGAAATGAAAGATATGGGAGACGCATCCTATGTGATAGGAATTGAAATATTCTATGATAGATCATAAGGATTGTTGGGATTGTCTCAAAAAACCTATATTAAAAAATTCTAGAGAGATTCAGTATGCATAAATGTTCTTCTAGAACTGTTCCAATTCAAAAAGGAGATAAATTTAGTCTTATACAATGCCGGCAAAATGATATAGAGCATAAGCAAATGGAATCGATTCCTTATGCTTCTGCTGTTGAAGTCTAACGTTTGCGCAAACTTGTACAAGACTGGATATTAGTATTGCAGTTGGAATGCTAGGCAGGTGTCAAATTTGCCCTGGAATTGATCATTGGAAAGTTGCAAAGAAAGTTTTAAGATATCTTCAAGGCACAAATAATTACATGCTCATGTATAGAAGATCTAATCACTTGGAAGCGATTGGATACTCAAATTCAAATTTTGATGGATGCATTGATAGCAAAAAGTCAACTTATGGTTATTTGTTCTTTCTTGCCGAAGGAGCAATATCATGAAAAAGTGTTAAATACTTTGTCATTGCCACATCTATCGTAGAAGCAGAATTT
Organism: Erythroxylum subrotundum; assembly: GCA_027563845.1. Lineage (NCBI taxonomy): Eukaryota > Viridiplantae > Streptophyta > Magnoliopsida > Malpighiales > Erythroxylaceae > Erythroxylum > Erythroxylum subrotundum. The sequence goes on along the minus strand of JAOQMQ010000004.1, from coordinate 23,829,547 downwards.
ATGGCATTTTTTGAAGCCACAATACATACATTATGGCTGCGGAACTTTATTTTAGGACTTGGGGTTGTCGACACCATTACTAAGCCGCTGAAAATTTATTATGAAAATTCTGCAACATTGTTCTTCTCCAGAAAACGACAAATACTCAAGAGGTACCAAACAAATGGAACTAAAGTATTTTACCGTTAAGGAGGAAGTTCAGAAACAGAGAGTGTCTATTAAACATATTAGAACAGATCTCATGATAGCAGATCCGTTAACTAAACGTTTACAACCAAAGACATTTAAAGAACATGTACAAACAATGGGACTTGGTTGTCCTTTTGAATGATTTATCTAATGAAGTCGACACTTTGAGCTCATTAATATATTTATGATATACACCATTTATTGTTTTTAGTTATAATATGCACATAATTGTATTATGACATGCCATAATTTGAATTAACTAGAAACATTACTATGGACCATGATGAAATTTATGTGTCATTTATAGATCTAGTATGATAAAACACTGGTGTTTGTGATATGTGGAAAAGAGTATGTTATGTAATAGATATACAACCGCCATAACCAACATTTAGTGCCTGTTTGGATGGGTTTTCGGGAGGCCAATAAGTAATTTTCTCCACCACAAAAGCTTTGTTTAAGAAAAATGGGTAGTTGGCTGTAAAATAAAAAAGCAATTCTTTAATAGATATGATTTTTTTGACAGCCAAAATACAACTTTTTAATAAGCTCAAATTTGGAGCTTCTCAAAAAAGCCACTCAAATGGCTTTTTCATGTAGATTTTTCATATCAATTAATGAGCCTATTTTTTGGTCCGTTTTTCCCTTATATTTTACAGATAATTTCCATAATACTCACAAACTCATATTTCTGTTTATTATGTATTTAACTATTTACTCAACTAGAATATTTATTTTGAAATTTATATAATATTAGTTGGTTTTTTTATATGTTTTAACATTTATTTTTTATATTAGTTTGCTTATGTTATAATCTATATAAAAGATTTGGTTAGATATATTTTTATTTATGTTTCGTATGGTTTAAAATTATATAATAATTAATATAGTGTGCTTTGCATATTGTTTAATATACTTTAAATAATTTTTATATGCATAAATACTTTTTATTACAAAATAAAATATAGTTAAAATTAAAAATATTTTTTATTTTTATGTTGCCAAATAGTCTACTGTATGAAGCTCTTTCAAAAAAACTCTTTTTTAAATGACAACCAAACAGTCAACTGGCTTCTTAGAAAAGTTCTTCTTAGAAAAGATCTATAAAAAAAAGTTCTATTGATAAAAGCTCTACTAGTATAATTCTAACCAAACATAGGCTTAATGTTTTATCATATTTAGATAATTATGATATTTTTAAGGATGAGTTTTGGTGCTTAATTGTAAATGCATCATATTTATCCAATTTAGGTCAAATGGGAGACTGTTGGAAGTTGTCGTAAGGTAATTTTCAAAATGGCATAAAACTTAGGAATTGAGGCTAATAACTTCCCATTAAGATATATCTACTCAATCTGATAGTATTAGGAAAATTATTAATATAGAAAATTTTCATCCGTTGATTAATGACATATTGATACTTAATGGATGTATCAGATTAAAAGAAAGGCACATATAAAATTGATCATCTCTTTACCCTATTATATAGGTTTTATGAATAACTTCAAACATCCAGATGAAAATAGCGTGTAGAGAAAAGAAAGGGAGAAGGGAAAAGAAACTAATTTTATTTTTCTAGGCAGATAAAGTATCATGTCTTCTTCGTCAAATCCAGTTATATGTAAATTATTGATTTCAAGATCCTTTATAGAAAATTAATTTCTCCTTATAATAACCTCACGTATCATAATACTAAAAGATAAATCTTGAAAGTCCCGTTTACATGCACACCATTGGCGATGCAAATCATCAAGAACTTTAAGAGACTAAAGCTAAACATACATTGACGACTAGTTGGTAAGGAGGCACTTGTAAGAACAGAATGATATTTGATGCAGAAAAGATCGTGTGTATCAGGAAGCCATTGTCATCTCTCTCGCCATTTCTCTTGCTATCTTGTCACATGCCTTGCCAACCATTTTCACAAACTTGTAACACCACAAAAAAAAGGACGCTTACAGATGGAAATTATACCGACAGAAAACGTTAACAAACTGTCTGTAATTCAATTTAGCGACGGTATTCACCGACAAAAAAATGCAACGTAAAATTAGCGGTCGGTAAATTTTCTAACGGAAACTACCTTCCATTGGAATATTTACCGATAGAAAAAATTGTTACTGTCGATATATATATAGACGGTAATGTCAATCCATCTGTGAATTAAAAGTAAAAATGTAAATATTTGCCGACGGTTTATCATGATTCATCGGTAACTATGACTCAATTTACCGACGAAATTTTAGTTTCCATCAGTAAGTACCATAAATATTCTGCGACGATTTATCGTAAATCATCGATAATGACCCTATCATAAAGGTATTAAATTTTCTTTTTTAAAATCCCGACACTAAATTTTATTTCATAATCTTATTATTAATGGATAATTTCAACAGCTACAATTTGTTGATTTGTTTATATAATTAATTTGTTTAAACAGAAAATTAATTGATCATATAAAGTTAAAATTTTCTTCATTAATAATAAAAAACATTAAATTGTACATAAATTCAAACCAAATGACTACAACAATCCTATTGTCCTGGTGAACGTAGATGGTCTGAGTCTCTAGCTCTTCCCTCCAACTACTCCATGTTATTTTGGAGCTTAGTCAGGTACTCCACTGTCTGTTGCAACTGACTTGTCAATGTCTGCACTGTGCTCTCAAGCTGATAGATATGTTCCGTTGTCGGCCTTCTAGTTGATGCTGCTGTACTGGACGTAAAAGAGTGCGAATAACATGTGCTCGCAAATGAGCCTAGTCCGAAAATCCTAAGGTTTCAACGTTTTAAGTTCACTACTTAAACGACGTCGTTTTATTGGTAAAGGTTCAAACGTCTTAAGTGCACCAAACCGACTTCGTTTGGGTAAAACCAAACGACGTCGTTTTCTTAGAGTTCAAAGCCGATGAATGACAATGACTTTTACCGACGATAATATCCGTCGGTAAACAATTTCTTTCGAATTTAGCGACGGAAATTTATCTTCGAAAATTTATACTGCCGTTAAAGTAAAATTTTCAAACGACATTACCGACGTATATACTATTTTTGTCGGTAATTATCGACGGTTTCTTTACCGTCTGGTTCAGCCAGATTTTGCTGAGGCTGGATGTCATTATTTGGATCCATGATTTTGAATAGTTTCGGCTAGAGAACACCTGCAAAACAATAAAGACACGCCGGGGATTGGTTCTCGGCAGGCCCCTCTGACGCTTAAGTTAGTCTTTTTGTAAGGATTATGATGATTGTAAACAGAAGTGAAGCAGGGTTTTTTGTATCGTACCCGTATTATGGCGAAACAGTACCTTATATACCTGGGATCGCTAGGTTTAGGTTTTTACGTAAGTTTTCATGTTTGCATGGGAGATTATCACCTGCGACTGGGCTGTCGATATCTGGGCCTAGGGCTGGGCCTTGTATGGCCGGCCCAACCGACCCAACCACCGTAGATAAATTTTCGTTGCTAATTTGTTATTTTCTTGTAGTGAAAATGATTCTCACTTTGAGTCGGCCTATCTTTGGAGGGACGATCACGATAGCTGTCCCCTTTCGGGTCTCATCTTCTGGTTTCCGAGCAAAAGGCATAGCCGCATAGGTTGTTTGCTGTACTGATACTGCATGCTTCAGAAAACCAAAAGGCTATATTCCTGAAGAAGAAGAAAAACTAACGGGAGCACGTGTTATAATGTGGGTGAGGAAGCCACTAGTGAGATATTTTAAACCTTTTCTAGTGGCAGAAAATGTCAGAATCGTGGATGATGAGCAAGAAATGGAAGTGCTAATCTATTTCATTTAATAGGAGATGTACAGACTAATACGGTCTTTCAAAATGTTGGGCGTGGCGAATTGACAAAAAAATGAGAAGAGACTAATATTTCCAGTCAAGTCGGTCAACCACACCGTACTCGCACTCGGCAATAGCAGACAAGTCATGATTAGGTATTGCCAACTCTGCTCTTGTCTTCCGTCTCCATATCCCTTATCCTAATGACATGGAACATTTCCATGTAGACAATAGAGTTGACCGGCCTAACCGGCGACATTTTCTGATAGACTGTAACTCAAATGTGGACTGAAGAGTAGTACGACAGCTCCTAACTCGCAAGAAAAACACAATCCTATGTAGTTGTTGGTTCGGAGTGAGTAAAGTCACTAATTTGGTTCGAGATTTGATTGAATTTAAGATCTATTATTTGATTTGTTCGAGCTGTTTTAAAATAATATTAATTTTAATATTATTAATTGAAATAATATTAATTTTTTAAACTTATAAATTAATTAGTTTTATTTAAAACTATTAATCTAAGATAATATCATTTTAAAGGAGAGACTTTATATCGTACAATCTTTTAGACCAAACTTTGAATATTGGAAAAATAGAAGAAGGTTTAGGTATTTCAGATTCAAAATCAAGGGTGTTTATCTCTATATATTCAATTTTGTTATTGTTTCTCATTTTCGTTAAATGTTGCGCTTGTTGTTGTATACGGAATCTAGATTCTGACTCTCTTTTGTTTCCTACAAAAACTAAGGAATTAGATTGGGTAAGTAACTACGGTAATTGGGAATAAAGACGTTACATGTTTTAATTTTTACTTGCTTGTTTGTACGGATAAGATAAGAAGCAAATTTTAAATAATTTTAATTTTTTTATTCCTAATTTGGATATAATTTGAAATTAAATATCAGAAACAACAAATAAACAGTCTATAAAAAAATTAAATATTACTCTCACATTCATTTAACATAATTTCTTTTTTCTCTTTTTATTTATGTTTCGTATTAACTGAAACTCTTTATTCAATAATTTATATTATAAAATAAGTTTATTATGTTTTTTAATTTTATTCTTATAAGAAATTCATACACAATTATTTAAAAATTAATAATTTATTGAATCATTAAAAATAATTTAAATTATTTATTATTAAACAAAAGACTAAAGGGTATTTTTGTATTAAAAATGCAACATGCATAATTGTGGTGATGTCATCATAATATAGGGGTAAAAAAAGTTTGTTTGAGTTCTAAACTACTTTGGCTGGTGGTCAAAGGAGGTAATAAGTCTATTTTTAAAATATAGGAGGCATAATGTATCAAGGGATAAAACACAAGAGGGTTAAATGTATTTTAGCCTTAAATTTAAGACCAAGATGATAATGTTTCAAAAAATATTTTTGTAGAAATAGGGAGTAGAGGAAGAATGACCAAAGGCTTTGTATATTTTTATATGTATATACATAACATTAATACACATGAGAAAACTAAGGTTAAATGTATGTTGATATTTGACTTCTAAGATTATGTTAATACCCCTTCAAAGTTAAGGTGGTAATGAAGACAATAACTTGATTTTGGAGAAAAGGTCTTGAAATTGTCAAGGCATATGTGATTTAGTTAAAAAAAATTGCAATCTACTATTGGGATGAGATGGGAACAAGTTGCATAGTTCTGTGAAGTATATAATGATGCACAGGACGACAATCAATCTCGATATGTTTGGATCGTTCATGAAAGACATCGTTGTGGGCAATTTGCATGGCACTATAATTATCCCAAAAGAGAAGAATTGTTGAATAAAAAAGATATACCTAGGTCTTGAAGTAACCATCGTATCTAAAAGAGCTCAAAGGTAGTATTAGTTAGGGCTCAATATTTTGATTCAATTCTTGAGCGAGAGACAATAGTTTGGTTCTTACTATACCAAAAAAATAAGAGATGTGCTAAGGAAGAAGCAATAGCTAGTAGTGGATCGACGATTAGTTGGGTTTTCTAGCCCAGTTAGCATTAGAGTATGCACGTAAGTCCAATGAAGATGAATGACTGAAGTGAAGCCTATGAAAGAAGGTTCCTTGAATGTACCAAAGTGTCCAGAGAACAACATAAAAGTGAGTGCTACAAGGTGCATATATGAATTGACTCATAATGTGAACAACATTAGCAATATCTGAGCAAGTGATAGTGAGATATATAAGACTACCAACTAGTTATCAATAAAATGTATCATCACTAAAAGGAGTTCCATTAGTAGCAAAAATATGTTCATTGGAATCAAGTGGAATGCTAGCAGTCTTAACGTTAGTAAAGTCAACATGAGAGATAAGGTCACTAGCATATTTTGCTTGGGATAAATAGTAACCCGAATCATTAAAGGATACTTTAAGGCCCAAAAAATACCTCAAGGGACCTAAATATTTAATTTTAAATTGTTGAAGAAGACATGATTTAAGAGCAAAGATCCTTGAACGTTATTGACAGTTAGTATCATGTCATTAACATAGGGAAGAAGAAGAGTGAACCTTTGACTTGTTTTTAGGAGAAACAAGGCATTATCATAAGAGCTAAATGTAAAGCCAAGAAGGTTGATGGTGGAGCTGAATTTAGTAAACCACACTCAAGGAGCTTGCTTAAGACAATACAAAGCTTTATTAGGTAGGCAAGAATGCCTAGTTGGAGGTTGAATATATACTTCTTTAAGAAGATTACCATTGAGAAAGGCATCTTTGACATCTATCTAGAATAGTTCCAATGCTTGCTGGCAGTTACTGCAATAAAATTATGGACCAAAGTCAAGCAAGCTACAGGAGCAAAAGCCTCTTTATAGCCAATTCCATATTCTTGAGTAAACACCTTAGCAACTAATCTGGCTTTATATCTTTTGACTAATTTGTCAGCTCGAATCTTGATTTTGTAGACTCATTTATAGCCAATAATGGACTTATTTGGAGGTAAGTCAACCAAGTCTCAAGTGTTGGTATTAGAGAGAGCAAGTAGTTCTTTCTCCATTGTTTGTTGCCATAAAGAGTCCAAGTTAGCCTAACAATAGGTGCAAGGTTCATATAGAAAAATAATAGTGGAATAAGATTGGAAGTCTTCAAGATGAATAGATGGCAGACTTACTCAAGAGGATCGATAGGGAATTTGTTGCGACTAAGTAGAGTATGATGAACGAATAGATGAGGAAGAGTTGTTTAGTGAAAGTGGAAGATCGGCAGTGGGGGAAGATACAATGGAATTAAGCGCCAGTTGTGTTGAACTATTATAGCTATAAGAAGGACCTGTATAAGAAACAATAGGAAATATAAAAGTAATTTGGATGTGTGAACAGTACTTATACATGTACATACATAGTAAAGTTATCAGTTGTATGAATAATGTATGGAACAGATGGTGTTGTTAAAGATTCAAGAATGGAAGAATTAGAGTTCATATGATTACACCAAGTAGAATCAAGATACTAGTAGGTTGAGGTACCTAATATGACAGATATGGCAGAAGAGGATATAATACCAATATGGTTGGAGCTAATGAAAAGGGGGATGAAGATCCTTTAAAGAAAATTTAAAAGAGTTGCTCTCTGTTGGGCCCTCAGTGGCAATAACATTATTGGGAGCAGGTTGATGGGGTTTAGAGGAATTACCTTATCTAGAGTGTTGTTTGAGTTGTTTCCTACATTCAAAGATGTGATGTCCAGGCTTTTTGTAGTAGCTACAACATCCTTTATAGAACTTCTTACTCGAGTTATGAGAAGTTTGAGAAGAGGTATGAGTTGCAAGAACAACATCAGTAAATGGGATAGATTTTTCCATGCGGAGTGTATCAAGGCAACTTTCTTTTGAGATGAGATTTTTAGTTACAATGTCGAGATTGGGTAAAGTCCCACTATGAAGAAGAGAGTTGTAAATGAGTTCAAATTCATCCTTGAAAGTCATTAAAAATGTCATATATGTTGACCATCACAAAGTTTGCTAAATTGCAACAATATTATAACTAGGACAGGAAAGATTGCTAAGTACTAGTTGATCCCAACGTTCTTGCAATTTGGAGTCGTAATTATGTATTGTCTATCCATGTTATTTGACATGTGATGGAGGCTTTTATACAATTGAAATCAGTGGACATCATTAAATATAGAGTAATGATTTTTCAAAAAATTCCATACTTTTAGGTTGTGACAAAATGTTGAAAGTCGAGTTTAATGGCTTTAGCACATATATTCTGAAACCATGTTAAGATTTGATGATTAATTCTATCCTAGGCTACCAATCATTTTGTGAATACATCAATGTCTTTGTCTTTCTTTTAGGTAGGTTTGGGTATTTCTTTAATAACAATACGCTACAGTAGCCTTCCCTTAAGAAAGCTACACACTTCCTTGGCCCAAATATCATAATTGGAACCGTCAAAGATGATATTAATAGGGTTGAGAATGTATGGGGAAAGTTTAAGGCATCCATAGTAAAGGAAGATAGTGAAAGAGAAGAAAACGTGCTTATGGAGATGGAATTTGATAATTTTGACCATAAAATTGAATTCATAATGTCGAAAAATATTACGAACTAGTTTGATTTATAGAGAAACTGAAACAAATTTGGTTAAACTAGGCAGTCAAAGTGTTGGTGAACTCATTTTTTATCAAACTAAACTGGTGAGTCTGAACTGAACTAAGAGAGAGATGATGCTAACATATGGACAAAGTAGACAATGACATGTGGATAAATAATTCTATGACACGTCAAGACAATAATGTGTCACTTGTGTGCTGATGTGGCATTAACTAAGATGCTCGGTGATGTGGTAAATGACTGGGAACATGATGATATGGAAATTGAAGTGTGCTAACATGGCTACACTGTGTGTTGTCCTTTTGGGACTAAAAGGTGTCATTTTGCTTGAAAGCTAAACAACATTGTTTACATCGTCTTCTTCCTCTAAATAGCTACAACTAGGGTTTTTTTTAGCACAGTGACTTCTACCGATGCGTAAGGGCATGTGCGGCAGCGTATGATGACATTTTTTGTACTGTTGCAATCTACTTGAACAGAGGAACAATTTGGTTCATGAAAAAAATATTTTTTAGCATATTAAGAACCCAAAATGCAAAGACAAAGGGCCCTCAAATTTTTTTACTCCGTTTTATAAAGTAGGCTTTAATACTATTTAGAAATAAGGAGCAGAGAAATAATGATAAAAGGCTTTGTATATTTCTATGTGTATATAGTGATATATACATCCATATATATTTATACACATTAGGTGACTCCAACTAAAGAAACAAGATCAAGTAAACAATTACATAGGATTAATACATATGATTATAAGAGAAAACTAAGGCTAAATGTATGTTGATGTTTGACTTCTAGGATTATGTTAATACTTGTTAAAATGATATTATTTTATAATGAAAGTTAAACCGATTTAAACCTTACTTATTGACCTCAAATCAAATCAAACTCTGAAGCTCCTGTCAACTTAATTTTAGACAAAACCTAAGCCTCACTTCTATCTTCAAACAAGTTAGCTTCTATCTAAGGTCACCTTATGTTACTGTTACTCAAGATTTCACATCAAATTTCATGGCTAACATTTCTTTCATTCTCGTTAAGAATATGACATATCAATTCCATAAGGCATACAACATGAATCTAATGAATCCAAACGAGACTTAAGAATACAAATAATAATTTGGGTAAATTGTAGAAAAAAACTAACTTTACTCAATTTTGCAATATTATCTTAAAATTTAAAAGTTATCTAAAATATTTAAATTTTCATTTTTTTTACAAAAACAACTCAATGTTAAGTACTTTGTTAACATTGATGATGTGGTATACTATGTTAAATTTTAATTTTTGTCACGTGCCTGCCAAGTATAATATTTATTATTTAATGAAAATATGTTGAATTATTTAAAAGTTAATTAACCCTAAAGAGCCTAATCACAAATTGGCTCATTATTTTCATGAGCAAGTAAACAACCAGAAACCAGTTAGGATCTTAGTTCTATGATTACCAAAATATCTTGTCATTAAGCCCGTAAAGTAATAGTCTACATTTGGAGTTTTATCTCTTTTATCTCTGAAAACTTCCCAATCACAAATTGACCTTTTATTTTCATATGCAACTAAGCCCAAAAATCAGTCGGTAGCTTAGATCGATAATTACCAAAATGCCTTATCACCAAACCCTTGAAACAATGGTCTAGATTCGTACCAAAACTCAAGCTTATACCTTAACCATGAGTGGCAAAATCTATGAAAATCTTCCAAGTTCAGGGGCTTGATTGACAGGGCCGTTTATAATATTTTATAAGCCTCGGGTGAAGTAAAAAAAAAACTCCAATAAATTGGCAATATATAAATATATAAATTTTAAAATGATATTTTTATTATTAAAATTTAATATTCATACATAAGTGACCCAATTTATAAGTCTACATACTCAACAAAA